>OCZR010144591.1:21645-40123 GCA_900234385.1 Anemonia viridis | reverse complement strand
ATTGCGTGATGATAGTCCAATTTGTTTATTTTTTTTCAAACACAAACACTGCCATTGAAGTAATACACTAGAAAATTATTTAAGGATTTGTTTTCCCTGTTTGCTTCAATGCGGGTGATTCCATTCTTACAAGTAAAATTCATTTACCACCTACTTTTTGGCAATAATAATAAAAGGGTAGAATACTGGTTAGTTCATTTCTCAACAATCGAATCTACAGCAGTATATTTACTGATGCTTTTGGATATTTTATTCCGGAGAGCCATGGTATTGTGCTAAAATTTAGATATCTCAAACATGGTCTATTTATAATGAAGACCGACTGCGCATGCTCCAACTAACCCTGCTAAGCGGACAATCAGTAAAGGTCTCAAAAGGTGTCTCCTTATAAAGATATCATTGTATATTATTTTATAGGTGGAAGAATTGGGTTACTTGTGGTGCTTATTTGACAGGCAGCCCCGTGAGATTAATTTCGATACGTATAACCTCGTTTTACCTATGTATTTTCTGACTAGAGATATCGAATAAAAGGTGTATTGATATTAAGAAAGCCGTTTGGAATAATGATAATATCATGAAAAGACGATACGAGCCATTAGAGAAAAAGTGACCGAACCTCGTTCTATGGTGCATGATAGTCGTGTGGTCGGGTTTCTCCATCTTTATTCCAGAAACCAATTAGCAGTTTAAACTTCGTGTGTGATATTCTCGGGGTATTTTGGAACAACAACACAGGTTATTGTTTTAGATCTCGTAAAACTCCTTTCAAAAATATAAATTATTCATGAGTTACCAATGTGTTTGACTACGTTGAATGTTGCTAAAATACCAGAATTATCTCCACAAAGTAAATCCACTTTTTTTCAAGTAAAAGTCATTAAAAATTTCGAATTTATGGACAACTTGAAATAAACTCTGAGCCAATCAAAGTTAGGACATGACAAAATCACAGATGAAATTGGATTGCCATATACATGCACCTATTACAAAAAACATTGTCGTACAAAAAGCCTCAAGCAACAAGCCAAGATCGCAGAGAACGCCGGTATTTTTAATAACAACTGATTCTTTTCCACGAACAATTTTTCATTACTCGACTTCAGAAATCGCTCCAAGCATGGCTTCTTCTCTTTAAATGTTTGTTTACGGGTCTTATACCTCATAAACAGAAACCGTCATAATGCTTTTCCATTTGTTTTTGAGGTCTTGGCTTGTTGCTTGAGGCTTTTGGTTACGACAACGTTTTTTGAAATAGGTGTATAAAGCCGGCGTATTCGCTCAGGTTTCAAAGCTGAGGCCGATGAAAACCAAAAAGGCACCCGGTAGAGAAAAGCCGCAAAGGAGACTAAAAAAAATTGAAACTAACAACCCTTTTTTCAAAAAAAGAACATGTAGTTTAAAGTGTTATACATTCGTATCAATTTCAGAATAGTGTTTTATGACATGAATGTTATTGTTCCATAGTGTCATAGCTCTGCTTGAAGGGACCAGCCATGTCTGGATGTTACATGCTGCTCTTATCTCGTAAGGGATCTCGTACTCTGACCAACAACATCTGCTTGTAGCTATAGACAGTGATAAAATTAACTTCATTCTTCTTTCCTTTCCTTTCCTTTCCTTTCCTTTCCTTTCCTTTCCTTTCCTTTCCTTTCCTTTTCTTCCTTTGCAAATATGTTTATAATAATATTTTACCCCATGCTTCGATCGTATTTTTAACGTTTCTTCTTTGCCGTTCCTTGGTGAACGCATAGTTAATTGAATATTAACTATGGTGCACGCGTTGTATCAAATTCCTGGCTGGTTGGCCTGGGGCCCCGTTCTTGCGCCTTATGTCCAACTACAGGTTATATTGATGCAGCGTCTGCTGGTGCAATTAAATCGAGCTACCAATTTAATATCAAAATAGTTGAACACTTAATTTAATAGACTCTAGATATTCGATCTGTTGAGGCTGACGGTGCTGCAACCAAAAAACCAGCTTGAAGTTCTTTGGGTGTGTTTCACCACTGAGACATTCACTTCAACACTGAGACATATTATATCTCTTTCAAATATTCTTTTAAGAACACTTTTGCCACCAGTTTCCTTTCTTCTACGACTCTGTTTATAGTTCAATGCGCGCTCACAGAAATCCAAACTGTAAAATAAATATCAAACAATTAGTACCTATCAACAACTAAAGCTAAAAACCCAAATAAGATATACGTATATATTCACTCGGGGCCGTAACAAGGGGGAGGGGCCGGGGGCCGAATTCAGTCTGAGATAGATGAGTTTTGTTCTTATTCGAAAAATGCTGTCTTCATTTTAAAAATGCAATTTATTCAGTTTGCATCAGAAACCAAGAGATCTGCATGGACAGGATCAAAAGGAGGAAGGAAGGAAGGAAAGAAGGAAAAGAAAAAGAAGAAGAAAAAGAAGAAGTACAGGAAGAAGAAAAATAGAAGAGAGAAGAAAGAAAAGCAAAGAAACAGCACAAATCCCGTATTAGTTCTTTTTACTTAATGTTCAGTTTGAAATAAAATACCAAAACGTTTTAACAAAAAACTACTTGAAATAAGGAGAAAATTTCCCCTTACTAAGTTTGCTAAGGCTTTTTTTTGTTTTCTTTTTTCTTTAAATTTGTGAACAAGTTTTTCTCTCTTTTATAAAGGGCAGATTTTGACCTCGATACCATGGCGTTTGGCTTAACATGGCAGAGACGATTGCCTCCAGCGAGAGTACCTGCTACTTAATTTATTGAGAAGGGACAAACGGCTTTGCTAGTGAAACTGTTTAGAGCTCAGACAGGCAAGACAAAAGCCCTTGAGCATTCTTCCCAATCCCTGTTTCTATTAAGGTTTTCTGCTAAAACATGTACCCATAGTATTCGCGTGTTTTTGGAGCGTGTATGCGAGTGTAATATGTCAGTGAGATAGACAGCCCAAATGCTGGATTTACAAGTGGGTCGTTTCTGACGCAAACGTGCACAGGCACAACCACTTTCTTCTCTATTCAGGCTCCCCAGTTTACCGTAAGGTGACTTCGCACGAGGACGCGCACGAGTCTATACACCGATCCCGGCTATGCTTTGGTGAATTCCAAACAATGGAAATCGAATTTTGAAGTATTTTTAGTAGTTGGCGATATTACTATAGAATGCATTTATTCTAAGACTGATTTACAATTTTCAGTCAATCGGTGTCTGTTCCAAGCTGTATATCGAGAACACCGACTCTAGCTTACTCCGACGTAGTAACAGTAGCTAGGGAGGTTGACTTAGACACTTTGAGGGCATTTCCGGGCATTTCAATCATAGTGTAAATGACTGACTGCATGGCTGGCTGGCTGGCTGGCTGGTTGACTGGTTGACTGGTTGGCGCTCTTGATTCGATGACTATTTATTCTGTTTCGAGGTCCATACTTGACTATTTCTCACGCTTGGCACCAGCACTTCACTTTGATTTGTTTTCCAAAAAAACAAAACTCCATTTCGCAGACTAGTGATATATGATGTGTAACCGCTTTCAAAGGATATAGAACGAGTGGTTTAAAATATTTTTGACAAGGTTCGATTGGTTGATAAAATGTTCTTTAACTATCACTTAATGACCACGTGTGCACATCGTCTTCCAAGCAGTTTTCTCTCGTCAAACCAATGCTACACATTTGGTATATTGTTCAGTACTCAAAACAACGCCGTTGACATTATCAAATTAGAGTTTAAAGAGCTGAGCGAGTGAGAGTGTTCTAAAACATGGTATTGTATTTTGTTTAATTTTTGGGAGTCTTTAACTAGCAGGGGTTCGTCAATGAACTTAAATTATTAATGCTTCCTTTCTATTACCATGGGAGATTGTTCACAGTGAACACACGTTATCAGATGTGGGAATCACGCTGCTATCACTGAACAATGGAACTCGCCATAATAGAACAGTTTATCAATGGAAAGGTGTTTTTTTTTCTCACACGGGGTTCGTTTGCCATAGAAGTTTTAAAAGAGCTTAAGTTATTGCGATCAAATGAATGACATGAACGTTGGACTGGCGTGTGTTCTTTTCCAGTTGCTTAACCACAACAAAGGCCGGGTCTGGGATTCCATTTAAAAATGACACCCTCAGGCTCCCATCTGACAGATAGACAACCCCATATTGATAATATATATCTAACGGTCAAATCCACGTGACTGCAGTCATAACCTTGGGTTTAAGAAAGAGTATATACTGTTTTAAAGAATACAATAATTCTTCAGTGACGAGCAACCACTTGTAAACGGTACCTGCAGTACGGCTTTTAAACTGACAAAAAGCTGAAAATAGTTCATCGGATGCAATATTCAAACTATTTCGTTAATTTTCGGTTTCTGTCGGCCCATTTAAACAAGTTCATTTCTTGGGAATTTCATAAACTTGACTTTTTTTAGCCTGCGAAACCGGCTCATACGTTCATCATCTCAATAGCATTACTCCGGCTATCACTGAGGAATATGTTCTAAAACATAACGGACAAAACTTTGTAGCGTAGGCGGAGAAACTATTCAAAAGAAAAGAAAAATAAACTATGTTCCTAACAATATTAAATTACGACAGACAATAATGATTGTTGTAAAGATTTTTGAAGTTACACGGCCGTTTGAAGGGATGATTTTCATTGAAGAGCAAAACCATCGATATTATTTGAAGGGTGACGTCAGTTGGGAGCAAGTGTTACAAACTGAGAAGAACGTGTGAAGTGTTTTGTGTGTAATAAAAGATAACCACTTCTAGGCTCTGATCTTCAAAAGTCAAATATAATGGCAAATTGATACAAGATAGCGGCTTGTTCACTGAAGAAAGCGGAGAAAGACCATCTTGTTTGCTTGGTGACATATTGGGCTTGAAAAGGCTCATCAGTGGACGCTTTGTCGACTAAATGTTCTTCAAAGTGATTCAGATTAACATCTTCTGATATCTTCCAATTAAGCAATATTTGTGTTATTAAGCAATCTTATTTGGGCCTTTATTGCTTTTAAAGATTGGCCAAATCTTTTAACATGTGTGTGTGTTTATTTCACCATGTCTATTGATTTACACAGTCAACATGACAGCCAAGAATAATCAACTAGATCACAAAGCTTGTTTGAGTCAAAAGAACGGGTAGGGTATTGTTCGACCAAGTGTCTTTCTTCTTTGAATATAAGCCTCTCTACACTCGGCTAGTATTGCTTTAGTATTTGGTCACAAATGTTACAAACTCAGATACAAAACTGACACAAATTTTGCCGTGTTTTAAAAAACTTGAGAACTCGGTTTTTGTTTTGTTGGATGTAATTGAATCATCAAGTAATAAAAGAAACGATTGAACAAATCTCAATATTTGAAAAGTTAGTTTTTATTTACATAACTGTATTGAATACAAAATATATTTCTGTTTACACAGTAAATCGTCTATTTCATACATGTTAGAAACTGATCTTCAATAGTCATATATATATATGAGGCCGATCGATATCTTTACTTCAGTGGAATAGGGACCAGTCAATAACTAGTAAACGATTACCGTAGGAATCAAATTTGAGCGTTTTATAGAAAAAAACAGCAGTTGAGTTTATGATGACAAAAATCAGATTGTAATACAAATATATTAATTTGTTTTGGTTTTTTTTTTTTCTCTCTAACAAAAGTTGTTCATATCTGTTGCGGTCATTGAATCTTATCAATTTGTGATTGCAGAACTTGTTACTCCTAGTCAACTGTGACTTGTCCAAGTCCATTCATGTTATCCACCACAGGATCGGGCTTCTTACACCACTATTTGTATATCTAGCTAACTGTAATTTTTGAATTATTTGAATACAAAATCCTAATATTGAAAAAGTTCTTCTAAATGTCTTAATATCCATCTGGTCTCATGACCACACAATCCAGTGGGTGTCTCGGTAAACCATTTCTTGCATCAATAGGTGTTGGGGTATGTACAACACTGCTCGATTCAGGTAGCATCCCTCTGTGATGGACGACATGACCTATTTGTACTGGATGACCAATTGAAGGACCATGAGGGGAATATCCCACGGCAGCAGGAGGATACGGTAAATCTCTACTGAGCAGTGACATGTGAGATGGACAAGGGGTTTTATAGTCCGACATGCCTTGAAATGAGTAATGTGGAGAAAAATGATAGGGTGGTGGAGGCTCTGCCATTGTACAAGCGCCCGCACAACTTCCCATACTCATCATTGTAGCAGTCGAAACCATGTGAGATGGTAATGGCGGGCAGAGAGTAGTAGACGAAGGAAGACTCAAACCGTTCATTTCATATCCATAGCTGAAAGGATTCATTCCCGCTGTCTTGATCTTGGAACATGTTTTGGGCTTTCGTTTTGGCTGATATTTGTACTCCGGATGATCTTTCTTATGAAGCTCGCGTAGCCTCTTTGCTTCCTCAACATATGGTTGTTTTTGCTCGTGCGTTAATGAGTTCCACTCGAGTCCAAGTCTTTTACTGATCTCCGAGTTCAACATCCGTGGACATTCCTCCGCGATTCTTCGTCTTTCCTTCCTTGACCATACCATATAGGCATTCATTGGCCTTTTGATGTGCTCGCTTGGCTTAGTCATTTTGTTTAACTAGCTAACAGACAAAGTAATTCTAGGAGTATGACTAGACGAGTCTCTTGACAGTGTTGACGATCTGTCGTGGTTCTTGACCAACAGAGACCTTTTATACAGTCTTGTTTAACGAAATCAAAATCAGTGTATACACGATGCGTTGAACAATAGCAAGCTTGAATAGTTAGCCTGTGAAGCTGGCTATTATGTAGGTCTTTGAAGGGTTAATAATTCATAACTAAGAATAATAGGGCACCCTTATAAAATTAACGAGCCTGTTTTCCTATATACAATAGGAATGAAGAACAACCATGAATAATTGAAATGGCAAGATGGCTGGCATTGGTGAAACAAGGGGAGAGATGCTGGTGGATATGACCTTTCTGCGCTTCATTGAATTCACAGATTATTTGGAACAATTTTGAATTTGTTGTTATTGCCATTATATTTTAGAGTAGGTTTCGTTATTTATTGATGTGTTCAGAACAAAAGACCTAGAAACAATCAAAGTCTTATTTTTTATCGGTAATTACATGGTACGGATCCCATTGTTGCACATTGAAAACAAGGATTTGTTAGTTAGCATTGCTGTTAGCTATATAATCTAGTTAAACAAGATACGGAAAGCACGGGGGAAAGATTTCTAATCCGGCAAAACGGCCGGACAAGACGCAGTGATCAGTCTGCCCGGCAAGACTGAAGATGTAGCAGCTCTTGCTGTCACTGAGGGCTTCAATTAACGCCACATTAAGGGTCTTTAAATCACGACTTTTATAAATGTATTCCGCCACCCATTCCAATTTTCTTTCTTTTTATTCTCAATGACTTGTCTTTGATAAAACAACGACAAAAAGGCCTTTAAACATGTCGAGTTCTTCGTCTTAGGACAGATGTCAGTCGCGACTGGTGGTATAACTAGGAGATTTCAGCTGCCTTAAAACTTTATTGTTCTATCTTCCACGATCTAATTAGTATTATTTAATGCTTTAGAATACCCTGGATTCATGTAAACTGTTGGATATTACTCATTGCTGATTGACTTGCAAACACCAGTCCATAGGGAACATGCTGTCGATTCAATTCCTCCTAAAGTTACCAATATACTTTCTCAACAACTTTTTTGTGTAAAATCAGTATTTCATTAAAAAAAATCAAAACGTATTTCTCTTGTTGTTTGTCTTTTCATCTTTTCCGCCTTACACTGACAAGATGCTTTTTACTGGGAGTTAACCTTATTTCTTTAAGTTTTGATTTGTTTTACAATATCTAATGCCATTATAACACCTCAGCTTATTGCGTGATGCGATTGCCCTATTTTATGCGAACACTGATCATTCAGTGGAAAATCTCACCTAAAGTTCGATGACTTATTCTCAGTCACGGATCATTTGAATAACATTTCAAAAGAATCACGGACAGTCTTTTTCATGAATTCACTATACGAGTAATAAATCACCCTGAAATAAGAATTCAAACTTTTTTAAAATATTTTTTCCCGCTAATATCCCCTGTACCAAACTTGTTGTAAAAGAGCAGGGTTCCCCATTTCGGATTGTTTGTTTTCTCATTTAGTGACCTGACGCTTTTTCCCATTACGAACACCATAGATACGAGACGAAACCAAGGAATTCTCTTGGCCTCCAGACAAGGGCCGGGTTTCAGTTTCAGTGCTGCTCTACATTTAACAGTCAATCGATCCAGTACCCGTTTTAGTAAAGGTAGTCATGGTCATTGGGCTGATTCTCCTATAATTGGATATTTGCCGATCCTCTTCAAATTTGAACACATTTACTCTTAAGTTCTAGTGTTTACCTAAAGGGCTTCGCGTCTGTTGAGGAAAGTTGTTTAAAGAGCACGTACAAGACCATCGTATTTGAAGCGGATCTTTCACCACCTTTATTTTACAGGTGCAAGGTTGTTGTCATTGTTGAGAAATTTAAAGGACCAAAAAAAATCCAACGCGATGTACAAAACGAGAAGAAGAAATAATTCTCCTTTGCGGGTTGGTGCGATGGGAAAAGTTTATCTAAATCTCCAAGACGCATTAAATGCTTAAAATATAAACAAGGCAGATAAGATAGCATTACCAACAGATTCTGAACAATAAATGTTGATTACGTATTTTCGTTTGGGCTTCAAGTTTCACACACAAAATAAACTCTAACAACGTATCTCGTAGGGCTGTAACGTGTTATATGAGAAGAAAAAGATAGTTCAGTGCATCATGTCAATGATTTGAACCGCAATTGTTGAGTCTTGATATATCAGTTTTTGTAGTGATTGAAGTAACAATAGAAAACAACTGACGCTACAAACTTCAAACAAAATGTGTTAGATATTTAAAGAGGCAATCGATTAGTGAAGCGAGCACGTGTTCAAACCAATCACTTCAATGCCGGCACACGTGTTGCGGTGATTTGCTAGGCGTTCTCAACAACTCACTCAACTATTTCCCTAGCATTCTATGTGCTATTACAGTTTTGAGGAATCTTTATTTTACAATAAAATAGCAAGAATAGAATAGGGTTGATTTCCTAGAGACCGTGACAAAATCGGGCCAGTGCATTTTTTCAACGTAGCGAAAACTGTCACAAGACGTTTCTTTCTTTCGCTTAACCTTTAACAATCTTTTTAATGCTTGTGTACAGAAAAAAACTGAGAAGATACACTATTCGTACATTTGTAAATCACCCAGGTGGTGTTAAAGTTCACGGTGGAATAAGAAATCGCATCGAGTGAAGAAGAAAAACAAGGCCGGACGCACGGCAATTCCTCATCTGGTACGCGTTGGAGTTCATAACTGTTGTAGTTGGATTTATCAAAAAACTTTATTTAGGACATCGTTTTTCCGTTACGGAAAATGACACTTAAAATGCTTTTTTTTGGCCTGATATCCCAATTTCAACCGTTTTTCCCCCATCAAGTTGTTATTGATAGATATAACAGTGGATATTATTTGATTCAGCTGGGATTCGAATGATAAGCGAATTGAATGAAACAAAGGACACGCTGAATGAAGGTACCTGTCCCTTAGCGCTACATAATGGATTGATAATTCAACCTGCCTAATTGCTTCAACAATTCTTGTCTTGCAAGGATCTAAAACTCCTTTCACTTAAAACAAAACTAAGTGATATCTGGAAAAAAATACTTTACAAACATACGTCTAAGTTTGGCAGCTTTTCCTTTCGGATTCTTTTGTGCCCGGTGTACGTTTTCCACCAAATTAGTCAAATTAGCCCCCACACGCGGGGGAATTTGTTTCAAATGCTTACAAACAAAATCGTAGCTGCTGAGTAAAACAATAGTTTCATTAATTCGGCCATTGAACATTTCAGTTGAACGTAGTATGTGTAAAATCTAATACGAGTGACTAGATTATCTCTTAGCCATATGTCATGCTCATTCACGCTCGATTGCTTTATTATCTTTTTCATTGCTTTATATATTTTTGTTTGTTAATTATACTTCGCGTCAGTTTATAAACATATTGATTCTATATTCCCCTGTCAGTTATATACAACGCAATGTGCGAAACCAATTACCGCCAAATAAGACGTGAATACGATTGTGGTTTATTACGCGATCACATAATAACAACCAAGACATTTGATTTTGAAAAGACTTGACAATCAGATTAATACAATTCTGGGCGCATCGATGGAAAACAAAGTGATTGTAGGAGTTCTCACAATGAAAAGCCGCTAGCGATTTTCGTGATCAGCGTGTTTCTTTTTTGATTGTATTTATTATCAATATGAACACAATTATAATCTACTGAGTCCAACTACATGTTTCAAAAACAAATTTTAACGAGGCCTGCACTTTTTCATCGTATTTTTCCAAAAATAGAAAAAACCCAGAAAGGAAAACTTATCGTTGTGAGAGCAAAGAAAAAGAGCAGAAAAACTATCACGTGATCAGTCCAATCGACATTTTTTTCACATTATTAATACTCGACGATGATTGGATGAAGCTGATCACGTGATATCATAATTATGTTCTTCTATTTTGTTTGCTATTGAAATTGTGTGCGTTTTTGTGTCAACTCTGTGGAACCCAGGATACGTTGTGGGCACAGTCAGTACCAAGGCCAACACAGTCATTTATTGCAAATCTAAGAAATAGACCTCTTTATCTTTGTATGCAAATTGCCCATTACAAATCACGTGATGTTTACATGATAGTCTCTGGACAATTCTTTCTTTATCTTTCTGAAATTTATTCCTTCATATTGAAAGAAAGAATTCTAAGAGACCCCCATGTAAACATTATATGGTTTGAAATGGGGGCAATTTGCATTGAAAGATAAAGAGGTCTATTGGATGCAAAGTGTAAGTCATTTTACTAGTACTCTTTAATCTTATATCTTTTCTGATTGCATGGATGTATATAGTAGGTGTCACAAAGAAAGCATACGTACAACCCATCATTATATCGAGGTGTTCACTGACAATGAATTATGTTCCACACGTTTCGGACTTAAATCAGGAGCAATGGCGACATTTGTAGCTGTAAAAGGACAGGGGCTTGGATTTTTTCTCTCTTCGTTCAAACCCAGTGTCAATTTGATGGATCTCTTGTACTTCGGCAATCGATAGGCGTTGAGTAGCGGATTAATACACGAATTGATGAACTCCACGGGCTCAGCCAGCCAGCCAAACCAGTCGTATGCCGTACTGACCGCGCAGGTCCAGTATTGGCAATAAAAGTCGATATGGACTGTTATGTAATAAGGTAATAAACAAAGAGTAGCTAATACTAATATTATCAATATGGTCCTAACAAGCAACTTTTCTTGTTTGTATCTCATATTGTGCGGAAAGTCGGCGTTGTTCAACGAGTTGTTTTTGAAAGTATTTTGTATCTTTACAAAAGTAAATGTTACAAGAGTAAGAGGTGCGGTGATGTGCAAATGTGCATCGATCAAGTAGTATATGAAGGAAGGTACTCCAACATGAGGGACGATGCTGAAACAAATACAGTACACCCAAGAACATAGGATGCAAACGATGACACGATTTCTTGTCATAATAGCTTTGTAACTCAACGGTTTACATACAGCAATGAACCGATCGATTGATAACATGACGATAGTACAGGTTGATACATTCACCGTGACGAAAGAAACTGTAGCCGCAGCCTCATAAAGACTTAGAACTTCTCTGCGGCAAAATGCAGAAAGGAAATACCCCGAGTATAGTACATCCACAATACTGCCCGTGAGAAAATCACTGATGGAGAGATTGATGAGCAGAAAACTGTTCGCAGTACGGAAGCATTTAAGAGGGTCTTTATACCAAGCTAAGCAGAGGATGCTATTAAACAAGACTGTGATGAAGCTCAAGACAACACAGAATACACCCATAGTTAGCATCAGGTGACGAGGTAAATCACTTTCTGGAGCAGCGACGCCCTGATCAGTATGATTTTTGTTCGACATTTTCACCAAACCAAAGGTGCTTTCTTTTTCTACTTCTCTTAGATAATGGCCAGTCAATAGATGATTCTTTGTTTCAGGTTCACGGGACAATTAGAAAAGCTAGTTTCTGTGTTTTCGGAGATAATGGTCTGCCAGTCGTTGAGGAAGTAGATCTTGTTTTTATCAGGTTCAACTGACGAGATAATTAGACGAGCCAATTTCGAATGCTTAGCTTTTCGTCACGCGGCCTTTTTATAGTTTGAGCTGGCATTGCCTCTTGAATAAAGACGTCACTACCCTATTTTCCGCAGTCAAGTGTTGCTTTGACTCAGCACGTACAAACACACCGATCATGATCCTTCTGTCACTCACCCATCCCCGTCTTATTCTCGCACAGACCAAATGACGCTAACACAGCGACAACCTTTCTGTTATTGAACCCCTTATTGATTCAGTGGAAAATTACAGAAAATTCGTCTCAGGTCTTTCTTTGCTCAAAACATTGAAATAAACATACAATTTGGATTAAAGTTATGAACGTGACATCCAGTTGTTTTCGTTGTCGGCTCCGGAATTAGTCAAAATTTGTAAATGAGCTTTAGAAATGTTAGAATTTCCTCTAAAAAGCAGGAAAGTTTAGTTTAAGAAGCATTTGAGTGGTTTAGTGTACACTCAACGTGCTGACGGACAGATAACAAACATCTTTTCAGCTGCAAGGACAAAAAGTCCTGATGAGAAAATTCGCACGATTTGAAGATTGTGGCGGTGATGATCACTTATTCTCAGTATGAGGACAATACGAGATGTAACTGGATGAAGGTGAACTCAATTAAAATGTCGACACCCATGGTTTGAATTCCTTTTTAGGCATTTACTCATTATCTATCAAAGATTAATTGTGCGTTCAAATCAATACAAACGTTTTAAAGTAAATACGGTGGGTTGAATTTTTCACGTTTCTTCGCGTTTGAACACGAATTCTTAAGTACAATGCTAAATCTTTCCGTTAAAGCTTGTTGACAGATACTGCATTAAACTTTCTATTTCTGATCACATGCTTGGTCGTTTTTTAGTTTTTAGGTGGATATTTCCCTATATTAAACAACCGCCATTAAACACCTTGAACAGCGGTGTTGAATATGCAAGTGATCAGTGTTCGTTTTCTCGTCACCATGGCAAAACTACCAAGTTGATAATAACAATAAACATTGATAATAATAATAATAATAATAATGATAATAATAATAATAATAATAATAATAATAAAATTAACGAAATACTTGCCCAAATTGAGGTTAGCAATAAATGGTTATTAACTAAGCTACTAAGGACACCATTGTTTGTCATCGAAAATTGACTATTGGTGACGTAATCTTCGCGCAACGTACTCACCCAGCATCTGCTCAGTCTCGACGTTGAGCCAGTTTTTACAATCAGCCTGCCTGAACTGTACGTAGACCCAAGCCTCGGTGATTTTGGAGTGTCTAACCTTGAAAAAGAGGGCGTGTTTTAGACCAGAAGTACTGCAAGGAGTTGGGATGTTATTTTACCCAAATCAACCGGCAACTCTCGCAAAACAATCTCCCAGTCTCGTCTCCAAAGCCATTATTTCTTACTTCATTTATTTCGTCAAGCGTAAAGATGATTCAAACATTGTCCTTTCTATGTGGATTATCAAGTAGTCAGTATGGAGCGTGGGCACTCAGGGTCATTGTGCATGAGGGATTGTTTGCGTAATTAGGTAAGTAATGAGGTAAGTGATGGACGGGACCGCCTGAAGGTCTAACCATTTGCAGATGTAATTACAAAGGTAGCACTTCAGACATATTAAGACCCTCACTGTTGGTCCGGCTGGGCGGGACTCGAGCCACGACCTCCCGCACGAAAGTCCAGTACTTTCAAATGGCCAACTCTCAACGGTACACATTAATCCAGGCAAGACAAAAGAAAAGTGGGGACATATTATATTTATATATATGCGATCAATCAAAATTTTTGAAATCGAATGTAAATATTGCAAATACCTCATGTATATATATCTGTCTATCTGTGTAATGCTGATCATTCTAATAGTAATAAATATAAATTAAACATGATTCGACGCGTTATTGAAATGATATTCTTTGCTCATTAAAACTAGACGATCTAAGATCGTTTACTCGGGCTTAAAGTACATGCTATTGATGGATTATTGAGAATAGTACGAATGGGTTCCCGGAGATTACAAATTACTAAGCAACGTCAAACTAAATTAACAATTACCTTCGATGACTTTGTTGTAGTACTTGGTTTGTTCCTATATTGTGTTCATCTCAGCTAGCATCACACTTTGTTGTTCTATCAGTAAGTCACAGTTTTGTCAGTACTGTTGTGGATCATATTTGACTCATTCGCTATTCGTTAGAACTATTCCAGCAAAAGATTTCGTCCAAATGAAATACGTATGGGCTTTTATCACGCAGCGGCCATGTTTATTCCCATGAGAACAAAACCCTTTGTTTGGAACGTTCTGAAACGCATCAAAGCGAGGCCGAGGGGACCCAAGGGAATTAAAACGCATTGTTTGATAAAAGCACTCTTTCTGTAAGCATTTCAGCAGTGGCATCAACCTTGCCCCCGTGAGAGGGCCCTAGGGAAAAGGTTGCTGTGGCATGTAATCGTTTCCATGCTTTTTAGCGTTCGAGGTAGGAACGCCTGGAACAATTAGTTTCATCAACCCACATTGGTGAATATTAACACAATCTATAGACATCTACTAGATTAAAGTGGATTACCTCGGAAGATCGCGGCCACTTACTGTCATCTCACGAGATATTTGTTTGTTATCGAAAATAGCGCCCTTCAATACTACTTCCGGCTTGAATAGTGTGCCGATCAGAATGACACATAACTTTTTGTTTTCCCAACCGAAATTGTTATTTTAATTTACCAAGTTTAGAATTGTCGGTAAACGTCTGTAAATATTTGTTAATTGACAACGACTTTCATGAGCACAAAGTTGTTACGTGACCGAACGAACGAACCGGTTGTCATGGGAACTCGAGTTTACCTTGAAGATGAGATGCAAATGAGACAACAAGTATTGTATCGACCCGAAAACAAAAAATAAAGAATATCTAAGTGCGGGCTCAACTGCAATAACAGCTATTAACGGTTCCCAAAGAATTGTGATCATTAGAATATTAAAGATTTTGGCGCGCGGTCGGAGTTCTAAGAGTTTAGCTGTTTGAGCAAGGCTATTACAATACCCTGGTCGTTGCATATCCTGGGAAACAAACACCTTTATTCAACCACGAGACATTTATGGTATTGGAACTTTCTTTATACAATTACACAACACCGAATGCAAATATTTTACAGTGGGAAAATCCTCGAGTGATCATAGATAGTATGGGTGGGTGGGTGGGGAGGTGAGTGGGTATCAGAGACATGAGAAATTCCAGCAAAAAACAATCAATGAAAACGTAAAAAAAGACAATCGTCATTTCTCCCAACTGAAACCCAGCATGTTTTCATTCTTCATGAGTGTGGCTATGATCAAAGGATTCTCTGTAGCGGTGTCCATTGATCAGTGATTCTTCAATACTCCACCATCTCCTTCGCTTACGAATCGTTTGCGTCCTCTGAAAATAATCACAATACAAAATAAATCATATTAACATTGCACACATTTTGCACACGTGTTTATACCCGTGATCATGATCACACGACCAAGACAACTAGGTATTCACTACCTTCAATACATCTGTTCACTAATCAAACAATAGCATTAAGTCGAGGTTGCATGGTTCGAATCGGTTTAATCCCTTGAAATTACTGTATCTTGCAATGTCGACTGAATACTTTGACCTTGATCAGTAAACTGATTTATGGAAAAATTGTGAATTCAAGTCGTCTGGGTTTTTGACTTTCCGTCAATCAAATTTCAAACAGTCTGAGCTGGCAAATGTTTGATTGACAGGAGGCAAAAAAAACCAGACATCTTCGATGGTCGCGCAATTATGAAAATGAGTGCAAGGAATCCGTAAGTAAAGGTGCAGTAATCCAAGGAACCATGGAACTTATCGCGCAACACTCTTGTATTGCAAGTTGCAGAGTGCTCGTTTTACCACCTCGCACAAAAAAAATGATATTTGTTACTGAGAGTAGAAAGATCTTCTGCGTAGTAGTGCAACAAACGGCGCTACAAAATTTTGTTGTTGTCGGGGTAAAAATGCGAGCAAAATTCTTCCAACGGGACAATGTTGCGTGACAAGTTACATGATTTTGTGGCTCGTATCGCCGCATTTTTTTCAAAGCTTCCAGTTCAAAACATCATCACAATAAGCTTCGCAGCCTTTTCCATTCCAGACGTTCTTTGAAGGTGATTACATTTATCGACTTTACAATTTGCAGCCACTAAACGTGAGAACTTCTTTATGAACATCGGGAAAAGAAAATACACAAGTGTGTACAGTAATGGATAGACAAGTATAATAGAGCTGATCTAAAGTGTTAGTGTAGAATGGTTAGCGGTGTGTACTCACTGGCTCGCCATACCAAACGATATCCTACAATCAAACATGTGCTATTAGACAACAGAGAACTGGATTGAATAGATGACACGAACGAACCAATGGATGAAGAGAATGAATGAATGGATGAATGAATGAAAGAATGAAAGCACAACAGTACATTTGGAAGAAAGACGGAACTTGAATGGAAGAAAACAATTTATGTATGACGAGAAAAAGTGAGTGAATGGTGCATTTGGGTGAAAGTGAATGGAAGCAAATGGATGGATGGATAAACGTATTGACAAGAATCCCACAAGTAGATGACTGAATATAACATTACACAACATGTATGGTTGTCAGAGTGTTGATGCTCAACAAACAAATACTAAAACTTGTGGTCAACACAAATGGATGAATGACTGAAATACTGAGAAATGAGTCATGGCCTGTCGGTTCCTTGTATTCTTTGTTTTCTTGTAGTTTTATCAGTGTCTCAACACCAACCAACACCTCATTTTGCAGTCATAATCCGGACCAATCAGCAGCTGATATGGCAGCCCTAATCTGGACCAATCAGCAGCTGATATGGCAGCCCTAATCTGGACCAATCAGCAGCTGATATGGCAGCCCTAATCTGGACCAATCAGCAGCTGATACACAAGCCCTAATCTGGACCAATCAGCAGCTAATATGGCAGCCCTAATCTGGACCAATCAGCAGCTTATATGCAAGCCCTAATCTGGACCAATCAGCAGCTGATATGTCAGCCCTAATCTGGACCAATCAGCAGCTGATATGTCAGCCCTAATCTGGACCAATCAGCAGCTGATATGCAAGCCCTAATCTGGACCAATCAGCAGCTGATATGTCAGCCCTAATCTGGACCAATCAGCAGCTGATATGGCAGCCCTAATCTGGACCAATCAGCAGCTGATATGTCAGACCTAATCTGGACCAATCAGCAGCTGATATGTCAGACCTAATCTGGACCAATCAGCAGCTGGTATGTCAGCCCTAATCTGGACCAATCAGCAGCTGATATGTCAGACCTTATCTGGACCAATCAGCAGCTGTTTTCACAAGCCTTCTCTAAACCAATTTTATCATTTCCTTTTCTTCAAGAGATCAATATTTAACACATAGGCTGTAATAATTTACCTTGATGGCATCTTAAGGATCAAGGACCTTGGGATGATGCCTTCTTTGGTACAATCACTGACGATCTTCTCCAGCAACACATGTGCACGAGGGATATCAAGGGTTATATCATCCATGGAGTCAAACACACGCTGGAAGCCCTAATAATATCATATGTCAGTAATCAAATATATGCTGCGGCACACCTCATGTATATTTTTATTGGAGTGATTTATTTTGTGAATATATGGTCTGTAAACTAAGAGGTTGCAAGCAGTTGCTCTGATGTGGTTAATTATCACGAATTTGTGAATGAAATGTCCAAGTTTGCAGAATATGAGATTAGCAGATGTACAGTAATAGTAACAATTATGTATATCAGTGACTTACTTCTCTGATCTGACCAGGAGTAACAATGTTTGTAGATGAAAACTTTTTCAAGAGCCCTCTAATCAGGTCTAAAGCCCTCTGAGTGCCGACCTCCATTGCCATAAAGATAGCCTGTAAAGAAAATTATTGATCAGTAAGATCAAATAATGGATACCCTGTGGTACTGTACATGACTGTACTAACCTCATAGACTAGCTCATGGTGGAAATGAGGGACTTCAAGCTCTTGCACACATCTACAGGCCTGGTCAATACAACACAAATATTGATGAGTAATTAATGAGGCTCCTTCTGACCTTCAATTAATTCCATTGATACCCTGAAATAACCTCTGGGCTGATATAAGTCAGGGCATGGCTAACTCACAGATTGAACCCTGAAACAACCTCTGGGCTGATATAAGTCAGGGTATGGCTAACTCACAGATTGAACCCTGAAACAACCTCTGGGCTGATCTAAGTC
>OCZR010144591.1:10398-21565 GCA_900234385.1 Anemonia viridis | reverse complement strand
ACTCACAGATTGAACCCTGAAACAACCTCTGGGCTGATATAAGTCAGGGTATGGCTAACTCACAGATTGAACCCTAAAACCGAACCTCTGGGCTGATGAAGTAACTCACAGATATAACCCTGAAACAACCTCTAGGCTGATCTAAGTCAGGGCATGGCTAACTCACAGATTGAACCCTGAAACAACCTCTGGGCTGATGTAAGTAAGGGCATGGCTAACTCACAGATTAAACCCTGAAACAACCTCTGAGCTGATATAAGTAAGGGCATGGCTAACTCACAGATCAAACCCTGAAACAACCTCTGAGATTTTTTCCCCCAGTTTTTGCAGAGGGAGAATAGAGGTAGAAACTTCAACTCTACTTGAATGTGATGTACAGGTCTGGAATCAAACCAGAGTCATGCCAGACAAGAGGTGAGTGCACTACTGCTACAGCCCCATTAATACCAAGTTTATCCAAGGCAGTTTGATTTGTGATCAAGAATTCAAATGACATACCTCCTCAAGCTCTTCTGATGTGAGGTATTCCCTCAGGAGCAATACCATCTGAAGCACATGAAATATTGGGAGATAATCAGAATAAGAATGAAAATATCAAATGAATCTATGGTCTTATAATCTTAGAAAGTTACCTTTTTAATGAGGTACTTGACAGGACGACGGCCACCGCCAATACCCCACACACTATCTAGTCTTACCATACCATGTTTCATACGAAGAAACACACTGGCTTCATCAAGGGCTTTCCTGTTAAAAACAAGACAAAAGAGCCATCATTAACTTGGGTGTCATTCCCTAGATATCACTTCTTTGTTTATTGGCTGCATATGAGACATATGAATATGGATACAACTCAAACAAAGAATCTTATTCTCAAGACCATGTGTCATTCCCAAGAGTATCATTTCTTTGTTTAACGGTTACATATGCATGAGAAGACACATGAATATGGATACAACTCAAACAAATAATCTTATTCTCAAGACCACATGTCATTCCCTAGAGTATCATTTCTTTGTTTTAATGGTTGTACATGAAAAGACATATGAATATGGATACAACTCAAGACCAAGCATCTTCTTTTCAAGAGAATGACATGTAGTGTGAAACTGGCTCTACAGCAAAAAAGGGTATTTTGTTTTTTGGATTTTTGGGACTTTTCTCGCATTTCTCTAGGATGTGAAAAAGCACCAAGTGACATTCTAGAGGACAGCAACAGCAGGGCTGAATGGCTTGTGCATTAAAAACTAATCCCGAGATCTACTGCGAGTCATTGATCTTTTAAAATGTCCCTACTATATCAAGCTGACATGAAGCATTATTTACCTCTGGAATGAGTTGGGACGTGTTCCCTCATGATGGTTTGCTACAAAGGCAGGAGGCAAGCAATCATCTGCTATTGCCCTTGCAATAAATTTACCAAGGTACTCATATGCTTCAGGAGTATCCAAAGACAAGTCATCCAAATCATCCAAGAGAGTTTGAAAGCCTGTAAGCATGGACAATATTAGAGTTGATCATGATTATATTATATTTAATAAATATCATTGCAGATTTACCTTTAGCAATGTCATTAGTGGACAGTACTTTGCTATAGAGATCAGAAATCAGAACTGACGTCATCTCCCTGTAGGATGCCTGTTGAAGAGATACATGTTCATGTTAACACCACAACACAACAGAATTGTGTGGTTTTGACATACAGTCATTCTCAAAAAGGTTGTCCAGATAAAGTTGACATCTTGTCAACAATAAAGTCATTTGCATACATAACATTTTAATTTTCTTACATTGAATTTCAATTCAAAATATGAGAATACATTACATGTACATACATGTACAGTGCACAGTCTGCAGTTTTGTAACAAAAGACACAAATTTCATGAGAAATCAAAGAGAACATGGTATATGCAAATGACTTTGTTGTTGACAAAATGTTCACTTTATCTGGACAATGAGTTATGAATATTCTATGGAACCACACATTATGCTTTGACACACATTCATTAACTCTTGTCATGATTACTTAAAAATAACTTGGGAGAATACATGAAATGTTACAGTATTACACAACAATGCTTACCTTTCTTTCAAATGCATGAGTAACAGCAAGAACGACAACCTATAATATTCACATTTTTATATTAAAAATAAACAATAAAAAAAGCTGTATTACTCTACGTGAACTAGTATAGAATAGTTGTATTTTATCATCATGTGCAGGTGGCTATGTCAGATCATGGTAAAACAACCTTTACTCCCAGGAACAGATTCTTTCTCATGTAAAATGATTGTTATGTATCATTCCTGCCACCTTGCATGGATACCTTCACCTGATGGTGCAAGGCCAGTGATGACCATAACATCTGCTACACTAATAATCCCAGGGACTGGACAGTCTCCCATTACATGGAAGGACAGGATGCTTGTCAAAAATTTTGAAAATGACCCCTAAAAGGACCAAATTTTCCACCCTAAATGGTACCAAATTATATATTTTTCCAGCATTTTAATGAGTACTCAATTTAAACAATCTAAGAGGTACCAATTAATGGAAATTAACCCCTAAAAGGTAGTACGTCAAGTATTGTCACCCCTTTGATACTGGAGTCCCCCCACCCCCAGCCCAATAATCTAATAAGCACTGACCTTGTACTTCTGGGAGGAGATGTTAAGCTCATGCAAAGAAATCTGTAAAGGATAGTTAACAGAAAATCAACAATCCTCTTGTACTAACTATATTTTATTTATTGTTGTCTTTACATGATTCTACTTACAGCCACATCTTCTGTGTCTCCATGTTCAAAGTACTCCTAGAAAATAGTTACAAGTTAGAATTACTATAAAGTACTATCACTGTGTTACTACTAGACCAGTAATATGATTTCTTCTTACCATTATGATGGGATCAACATGCAAATCAAACTCCTCCTCTGTCATCTCTGGCTTCACCTCCTTGATTTCAAATTCCTGTTTTTTGACATATAATCAAAATGTTATGATCATTACTGACAAATAATAATAAAAGAAATTTATGTTTTATGTTTGACAAGTAATATGATTGATTTACAGCACTTTCCAATCACTAACAAAGTAGGTTTTGATGGACATCAATCAAGGCATTCCTTAATGACACACTGTCCATGAGCATTATTCCCATGATGCTATGGAAACACTTTGATCCATGTCCACCAAAACTCTATTTTGTTTAAACAGCAAGGTGTACAATTTCAGATTTGTGAAGTGCTTCTAAATCTTAATCCATAAAATAGATAATAGATGTATGAAGTAAGGAGCAACATCAACTTACATCTTCATCTTCCTCAGACTCATAATTAGGATCATGATGGTCCTTGACTTTCAGATCTTCTTCATTTAGCACTTCACCAATAGCTCCCCATGTGCCTTTCCCTCCTGCACCACCTGAAAAAAGGACCTTGATTCATCAGGATAATAGTTAATTGCTGTTTCTTTTTTGAACTTTAGGAAATGAAATTAATGCATAAGATGTCTAATATCAATACTCTTGATGAATAGGTTTGGTTAGAACAATAATATTGGTGCCTATTATAAAGCCTAAAGCCCATCATAAATCTTTTGTTTACCAACATTGAAACTTAATGGTAAGCAATCTAATGTATATGTTTCTTGCTGTAATAATGCCATGATAAGATAAATTTCATAATTCCACTCTCAAAGCTTAAGGGTTTTCCTAGCCACAATGTTAACTGAATTGGTTATAGGTAGTAAAGAGAGCAGTATAATGGCAACATTTTAGATGATTTTTATTTTACAGTCATTCCCAAAACTCAAACACTTCAACAGTTCGAAAGAGCCCCATTTAAACCAGCTATGCTGAACTGGGCATCTCTGCCTAAATATTGTTTATAAATAAAATATAAATAAATAAATAAATAACAGTTTGTTGTGAAGTTATTTATTCGTTTTGGTCAATCAATGATATCAGTTGGTTCCTTTTATAGTTTTGACTGGCGGCAGTGTAAGACCAAATTCCAACATGCAACATGCAAATACCAAGTTTGCAGAACTTTAAGAATGGCATTAAGTCAAAACACTTGTGCATGAAAGGCATCATTTAACTCACAAATCATGTATGCAGAGTCCAGGAATAGACCCATTGCAAGATGACGTTACATACATCTAATACCACAATCCCTTTTGGTAGCTTCCTTTGTTTTCTTAATTTCTAACATTGTCTTCAAATTCTCACAGGAGTTTTGGCATTTCAATATCAAAAGAAAGCTTGAAATTAAAGGATTGTGGTACTAGAGGTATGAAACATCATCATGCTTCAGGTCTATTGAACCCAAGACCCCTGAGGTGAGTGCACTACCACTATACCACCCTTGATTCCCTATTCAAGTATTTGCATGTTGGATGGTATTTTATTTAGTGCATATTGAAGGATATTTCAAGTTCAGTACAAATTTTCTTGACATTCTATTCACTTTTACGATTTTGCCAACATCTGTGAGCAAAAAAACCTCGATAACCACAAAAAAGGTAAAGACAAAATTCCCAATGCATAAAGCTGGAGATTTCTCGAGATATAAACTGCAACTACTTAAAGATTTCCTCCTCAAAACTTTGTACATCGAAGTACAAAAGTTGTTTATAAGCTTAACTTAAGCTGATTTATTGTACATTTGAACAAAACACGCACAAAAAATGGCGCATCGATCGCAAAAATCATATGGTCATTAAAAAAGCAATTAATGATACTAATTATCAGCTGTAAATACGAGAATCACTACATGTACCACTTGGGATTCATAGATAAGAAAGTTTTGAGCGTTAAATATAAATACATAAATACTTATTTGCATCATCAACCAGAACAACAAAACCGCGTGGTTAACGCAATTTATGAAATATTCATAAACAATTTTTCAAAACAAGTCATTTTTGAAAAATAATAGGGAATAATAAAAGAAGACAATACTTTACAAAGTATATAAAGCAAAAAGAACAACAGTAATGATATGTTTTTGATGTTTTCAACGAGATACGTAACACATATTACATATACTCCATGTCTTAATACCTTTCTTGGGCAGCCCTCTCAGACCAGTTCTGGATTTCCTATCAAGCTGCTTTTCCCTTCCTTGCTTCACCATGTGTTCATTATTAGCTTTACCATTGAGTCCAACCTTATTTTCTCGTTTATGGCCGGAAAAATGGTCGTTATTGTGAGCCTCACCAACATCTGAGGTGGATTTACTTCGTACTCTCATCTTCTTGGTTGAAGCTGTTGGAAATGTGTCCATGGTGCAAGGAAAGCAAACTGGGAGTCCAAATATTACAAATACAACAAATACCTTACCATTAAAGTGCTCGCGATGTTATGAGCCTTCCAAAACCGAGGGAAAGAGGCGAAAACCGTTCAAATATCCAGGTATTTTTTCTCAGTTCACGTTGTTCAGCTTTGTAAAGATTCTGGAAGATGTTTGTGTTCTGCAGAACACGGGTCATGTGATGTAAATACTCGATCGTGATTGGACGACACAAACAATCATGGGAAACCTGTGGTTTGTGAAGACGTGCGAGACGGCAGACACGGTCACGTGACCCTACATTGTACATGTTGACCCCACAGTGTTTTGCTACTGAATAAACAACAGTCTATCAAAAGCAAAAACAAATAAACAGACAGACACGTATGGTTTGTGAAGATCCGTGATATGACAGACAGGGAGTTTTCGCTAGCTTTTGAATAAATAACGGTCTCCCATCAAAAGTGCAAAGAAACAGATAGACTGATAGACAGACAGACGCGTTTCACGTGATCTCAGCTACGAAAAAAACACTTTTTAATCAAACTATGATTCTGACATGGACTGACATGGATTGACACGTGTCATTAATAAGAATGCACACGAGATGCATAGCATGTGCGTATAGGAATAAGAATGTAAACGAGGTGGATTGGATGGGCGCATCAGAATAAGAATGTACACGAGGTGGATTGGATGGGCGTATAGGAATAAGAATGTACACGAGGTGGATTGGATGGGCGTATAGGAATAAGAATGTACACGAGGTGGATTGGATAGGTGTACAAGAATCTGTATATGTTTTTTATCGGTCGCGTGATACTCGATATTTCCCTTTAAATTTCTGTTTAATTCAAATTCATTTCCATTTTTTTATACATTGTCTTGTGATTCTATCATCAAGATTATTTTACTTCTAGATATAGAGAAAGGATTATGCGGAGGCAAGATTGTAAACCTGCAGTAAATTAACTCACTGGTGACAAGAAAATCTCGCAAAAATTGATAATTTTTAACATACTGGGCAGAAAATATTTAAATGAAATAAAAGAACGTTTTTATGGTTCCCGTGTCCTGCAGGTCACCGTCTGGAATTTGTGCACGCTTCATCAGAAGTGGTTACAACAAGGCACTGAAGGAAGCCGCGCAAACCTCATAGCGATTTGGGGATATTTTTGCGGAGGGATGAAAAGCAGAAACCCCGGAGAAAAACCCTCGAAGCAAGGCAGAGAATCAACAAACTCAACTCATTTAATGTGTCAAGCCTAGGATCAAACTCCGGGACGATAGTAGTGAGAAGTGAGAAGCAACTCACTACACTACCTTTGCTTCTTTTCTTATCAGGAGCATATCTGTATTCAACAAATATTAGCAGTAGAAAAGCCTTGGTTTTCCCTCATATGTTTAACCCACGAAAGCCTTTTGCCGTGCAGTTTGAATCGCGACCAAGCTAATATCTGGATAACAGCACAAGCTATAGGGACATACACCAGAACACAAAAACAGCCCCAACGCAAGTCTTTTTTGGATGTATTATGAAAACTAGTCTTGGATGGTTCATCTACAGCTCCAGAATAAAAGATTGATGTGCCAGTCTGTTCAGCCAGTAACCAGGTACCAACAAGAGGGGCTAAGGTTTGGCCTGGTTTGGAAAGAAGAGCTGAAGTGCCAAACACAAGAGCAGATATCGCCTGCTTACGGCCATGGATGACAAAATCTTCATCTACCAAGTCACTGATAACCAGGTTAAGAAGTTTACAAGTCCCTTCAGTGAATACTCGATTACTGAAAGAAAAAAAGGTGATGGTGATGATCATGGCGTGGGAAAATTGTAGTAGGCTATGTCAATTGCATAATGAAATTTACAGATCTTTCTGGTGATAAATGAGATGCATTGTGGTCTAGCTTGGGTACAACGTTTTGTTCATCATAGGCCTTGTAGGAAGTTGTCAAAACCCAAACTAGACAATCATGTACCTTGTTTATTGAAATCAGAAAAAGGCTACAAGCCTCATATGGTATTGATCGAAGCTAGACCTACTAAGGAACATGGTGCATTCTGGTCTAGCTTGGGTACAACATCTTGTTTTCATGCCTTATATGGTGTAGATCAAAGCTAGACCTGGGATACAAAACAAAATGCATTCTGGTTTGGCTTGGGTATAAAGATTGTGCAATAGTACTAACCTTGCAATAAAGATACAAACTAAAAATGGCCAGTTTGGACCGCAAGACATCATTGATATACTCAAGAGAAGCTTGGTGTAGAACAGCCACTTGATAACAGAATAGACTCCATATTTACGGCAGAGAGTAAGAAAATATAGATTATTGAGATGTGGAATAACGAATGACACTCCTAATAAGAAGGCTCCCATTTTAGGTGATATGCTGTCCCCAAGCAACTTGTCCAGGAAAAGTGGAAAAAAGTTACTGTTGAAATGGCAATGAAAAACCTGAAATAAAAGAAAATGGTGACATCAATCAATGGCGAACATCCCAATCCAAAACCCAATCTTTTAACTTTCACTTAAATAAACAAATAAAATCAGGATTATTTTGCTAAATTTTAAGAATAAAGCTACTTGATATGTGTTATTTATGAAAATAATGAAATGAAAAGTGCAAATTTTAAATGAAATTCTTTTAACAATCCGCAAGATCCAGTTAGCTGAAGCTCAATTCAGTCCAGCCACAGTTCTGGATTCTCCAAAATAAAAAAGATAATTTATCTCAAAATTTAGAATTTAGAAGTATAAATCAAGTTTTAGAGGCACGTTTTGGTTTTATATTCCTCATGATCAAGATGACCCATGAATATAAAGTATGAATTCAACATCATTTTTCTTGATTAAAACAACACACTTTTCACTCACTTGCACAAAATTCATCGCAGCAAACCACAAGAAGTTTTTGTGGCCAGACAGCTGCTTTACATATTCCTTTAACTCAAGTTCTTGTGTCATTATGTCCGAGGATTGACTAACTGCTATTTCGATCCTAAAAATGTCAAGAGATATACATTGTAAGGTACACTGCATGCCATCCTTCATTCATTCTTTCTTGAAATTCCAAAATAAAGAAACCCTGGATTGCGGTGTCACTCAGGAGCCTACGACACTGTCTAACCACAGAGCAAAAGGGCCTCTGGCACCCAGAGTACAAACAGACATGCTGCAAGAACTGATACACAATCTTGGGCATTAAAACTAACCTTTTACCATTCTCTTGTAGTGGAGTATCAGCCTTGATTTTCTTGTATTTTAATTGATCTTTAAGAAACATTGAGCCTAAAGTAAACCCAACTAAAGCAAACAGGGACAAACCACAACAGAACATTCGGAATGATGCAATGTTGTTCTTATCCCAGACATAATAAGACATGAAGACAGACAAACATCCAAAAGCACTGAATATGGAACAGTAGCCATTGAGTCTTGTTCTGTCCGTTGCTGATAATGCTAAGTCAGCTAGTAATGCTAGATGGTTGAGATCAACCATGGTAAGAAAGCCATCATAGAGACATAGACAGACAACAAACTGTAAACCAGGGGGACCCCATTGGAACCAGAACATCAGGAATGATAGGGCAAATAATGGACCATACTTTGATAACGCACTATGAAGAAGATGAAAAAAAAATACAATATGAGGATTACAAGGAAATCCATTGCACTCTCAACAAATTACTAGACATATATCAATATGTATAAATTAGAAAAGCATTGGCTATTTAATTATCAATTTGAAAATACCTGAATCTTTTGCTGACAATCTCTGGTGTACTAATACATGAACTGTCAAAAAAAATCCATCAATTAAAATTATTCGAAATCATTGTGAAACATTCTACACTTTTGAAAGAATGACAAGTGGTATAAGTAAGTGGTATAATAATACAATTAGGGTAATTATGAAGAAAATAATTATGAAGAGAATGCTAATTCTAATCGAGATATGTGAATTTGTCATGTGAAGCAACCAATCCCCGAAAAATTTATTTATCGTATTCAAGGACAATTTTTTTTTCTATTTTCAAGGAGTTTCAAGTGCCCTTGAAATTTACATTTTAAATACCAGCACTTTCCAAGGGGTTCACAGATAGACCTGCACAGACCCTGCAGTTCTTCAGACATTCCCCTCTGACATTATATCCTTTCCTATTCCCTGCTATGTTATACCCGGTATAATATATCTAAAACTAGATCCTAGAAACACAGACCATGAAACTTTGTTCTATTTTAACTTGTGTTATTCAAATAGCTCACTTTTGATATTCTGGTTGAGTGATCACAAACAAAGCAATTCAAAACATTAGGCCCAGGGGAAACAAAGGGGTAATCCTGCTTTGCTTGTGATCACTTGACCAGAATATCAAAAGTGGGCTATTCTGGCAACAATAATAATTATAACATTTATTTGTATGGTGCAGATTCAACCCTTCAGTTTTCAAACCAAAACAAACCAAACATGACACAAGTCACACATCATCTGACTGGAATATCATCAGCTGTTCTCCTTGTGATTCACTTACTTGGGATTGAGAGACTTATGGTCACTCATCCAGCCAAATAAGGGGTCATTTAGAGAATTCCAAAGAAGAAAAATTGCCTGGAAAATAAGTTATTGAAAATGTATATTAGATGGCCCAATTCATACGTCACACTTTTCGTGTGCTGAACCTAATAGGTATCTACTTGGCACATGAAAGGCTGACGACGTATGAACCAATTAAGTTCGGCACGACTGAATTAGGTTCGAAAAGGTACTCAGCTCAACCGTGCCAGTTGAGCCACACGGCAAAAGTTCAACATTGATTCAAACGTTGAGCTCCTGTTGTGCCGAACCAAATGTCGGATAGCGAAAAGAAAAAGTATACCGTTTTGCTTTTCATCCACCCTAATTGTTTTGCTTCAGTTTGGTTCAACCCATTCGGCACGACGTATGAATCAACTTCCATGCTATTATAATTGTGTCCACCCAAATATGCTATTAGGTATGGCACATGAAAAGCATGACGTTTGAATTGGGCCTAAGCTAATAAATTAAATTTACGTGAAGCATGAATAATGTTAAATTTATAACATGGTTTGGGAGAAATAAAACATGGCTTATTATATACTTTTCTACTTTTCTACTTTTCTTAGGTACAAGTTTTAACTGATATTAAGCTTTTAAAGCTTAGAAAATTTGAATCATTTTGATTCTATGAAGCTCAACTTATTAAACGATGATAAATAAAGCTTATAATAATTTCATTAAATATGAATAAAAACGTAATGATTTTGACTACAACAGTGAAAACAAAAAACATCTATTCGTTCCAGCTGTCTATTGTTGCTGTATATTGTAGTTATTTCTGCCAGTATTCCCCATGTCTTTAACCATGTTTTCCCATACTCACCTCTCCAATCCAGAAGGATGTTTTATCGATACGATAAACAGAAACAAACAAATCCACGTAATATAATAAAAACACGTTGTTCAACAACGCAATAAATAGAGACAAAGATCCATACACTATATAGATTTGTAAATTCATTATCGATCGGTACAAAAATAAGAGACAAATCAATCAAACAAAGATCGAAATTCAAGATTTTTCATCTTTTTTCGTCGTCCATTTTTTTCCCTGTTGCAACCATTCGTTACCAGGCTCTTTCAGCTGATTACGTGGCCTAGTACACAGGGAGCCCAAAACACTGGATATAACATACGGAATTCTCAAGGGCGGTGTTAGAAATGGAAAAAAAATAATATAGGGACGTCATCAACCATAAGGAGTGTCCGAAATAGAAAAAGTGACGAGAAGTAACATCATCAATACTCCTGATCTGACTAATTTTGTACTTATATCCATTTGTGGGGGGGGG
>OCZR010144446.1:867-12987 GCA_900234385.1 Anemonia viridis | reverse complement strand
TATTACATTATATTATATTAGATTTTATTATTAGATTATATTAGATTATATTCTGAATCCTAAACCCAGAGCCCATTTTAAGCCCAGAGCCCAAAAAGCCTCTTCGCTTCATGTCGTCGTGCTTTAAATTCAGCCGCGAGTGAGCTCAGACTTGATGGATCCACGACGTTGTCATAAATTTAGCAAGGCATCCACATTCAAGCAACCACAATAATGCATTCCAAACAAGCAGAAATACTGGCAACCAAGCAACCCCTAAAATGCATTCTCACATTGACAAAATAACACAAAACCGGCAACTACTGGCAACCATGGCCCCCAAGAACATCGCGTCATGGAACCTGACCAAGAAGGAGGAAAAGGAGTTGGAAGAGCGGGTGGCTGAGGCGCAGGCCAAAGGCAAAGATGGTGACGAGATCCGCAAGACAGTGAGGCGCGAGATTCAGACACGCAAAGCCCAAGCCTCTCTGGACCGGAAGGCTGCCAAGGAGGCGCAAGCTGGAGCTGTGGCCAAGCTTGCATCAAGTCGCTCAGGGCAGGGGCCGGCTGCCGTCCGTACAAAAAAGGGCCCCTCAGCAGGCTTACCGTCGGCAGGCACGGCTGCCAGTGACCAGGAGGATGCTACCAACACGGACCCTTTACCACATTATTTAATTATCATGTCAGTCAGGGTTTGGGCTTAGAAGTTAAAGGGGTTTCAGACTTGATTGATTGTGAGGCTTAGGGATTGACCACGGACCACTATTATTAATTTAATAATAAGAAATATTTGCAAACATCAGGATTACTATGCCAAGCTGGAGTCAGACGTGACCACAATCACGCTGGAGATGGGCGAGGGCTTTAAAAGGGAGGAGCCTTTGCAGATCGCCATTGACGGTGACGCCGGTGGAGTTCAAGATGTTTCTTGGTGCAACCCAGCTTAACATGTTAATGTTGACTCCTGCTCATTGCCAGTCGGATTGGTCAAAGGTGTACTGCCGGGAGAAAGCCAAAGCGGCGCTGGCGCAGAGAGCCGTGTACCGCTGCTGCGTCTCGCTTTGGTCGATCAACATCTTCAAACCGCCCACTGCTGGCGTTCCGCTAAGTAGATCTCGTCTTGAGACTGAGTGGAGAAGTGACGTAATCTTTTTCAGGTAATGTTGGGTCCTTTAAATTTCATAAAATTATAATAGGAGTGCTCCAAAAATAGAGCTCCCATCCCCCAGCCCCGCGAGCCCGGAACCAGTAAGGAAACCATGAGAGATTTCTACTACCCGGGGGACGATGCAGCCTTCATGACAGCCCGGCAAGTGGAGTTGGCCACGCACGATGACGATCCGGGTGACCAGCCATACCTCCCCATGGTTAGCCCGGAGGAGCTGATCCACTGCATGGTGTTGTCTTTTGCAAATGCGATCCGGTTTCTCGGCTGTGTCATTGAGTGTCCCGGGGTCAAGTTTGCAGCAACCAGTAAAGTTTACCCTTTTTCTAGGAGGGGGCGGCAGCCTGAGGGAAGAAATTACCAGTTTCACCCTAATCCCCTGCTCACCCTGTTCCTTTTGTCTTGACGTCATCCCCACTCCCATCATCCATCCACTCCCCCCTGTTGCCCAGGAAGCAGAAGAGTTGGAGCGATGAGGAGTGGCAGCTCCGCAAGGACAAGTGGAAAGCTGCCTTCCTCAGCGTGCCTGCGTCCATGCTGAAGCTGACCAGCGATGAGATGTGGGTCCACGCTTACAACAGCCGCGTCGCCGTGCAGCAGGACCATGAAAGCCTGACGCGCAGCGCGCTGCAACAAGCCATGGAGCTTGTGCAAATGAAGGCGCTGGTCGAAGCCTCCAACCCCAGCAACGGCAAGATGACTGCTGCGCAGCTCTCGGGGGCACTCAGGAATGCTGGGTTGGCGAAGGTGCAGAAAGGTGGCAAGGCGAGGGAGGACGATGACGACGGGCTGTCGGCAAACTTCTGCACAAGCGCGCTCCACGTTCACAACCGCCTCCTGAGCAACCCCACCATTGTTGAGGCGATCTTGGACCTAGAGGCCAACTTCGGCAGCAGGTCCTTTGCCCACCAGATGGCGAAGTTGGCGGTCATCGCGCAGAAGGCGAGCTTGCGACAGTGGGTCATGGAGGCTCTCCACGACGCCGTGACTCATGGCGGCATGAAGAACGACCAGATCACCAAAAGCACGCTGAGCGGAGACAAGACGCATGTTGGTTTGGTGGCGCTGATGGAGATGAAACACAAGGTGCAAGTTCATTTTGTGAATGTGATCTCCTGTCCTGAACCCTGGCCCCAGCCCTTCAAGAAGCCCTGAATCGTGCTGAACCCTACACCTGAGCCAACCCTGACTCTAATCCCCAAAATCCCGCCCAAAACCTTTTGCCATGAGGTGCTGTGGCACTTCCTTGACAGCCTGCTCGGCACGGCAGGGATGCTAGATGAGCATCGTCAGGTACTGAAAGAGCACATTTGCAGCCACGCGAACTACAGAAAGGGACTCGAGGACCTCACGTGGCGGGCACGGTTGCCCAAGTCCGCCCTGGCCATCCAGGAGCTCCTTGAGGACTCGTTGTCTTGCAAGTTGTTCCGTCAATGTTGACATTCCAGTCAGAACATATCCTTGCTTTCAATTGGTGCAACTTGCAGGAACTGGTGTTTGGCACTTCGTTTGACAACAGCTTGCGCCAGGCGATCAAGAGGGGCGAGGGGGCAGACGGCGTTATGGAGCATGAGCAGGTGGGGACCGCGTGGGAGCGAGCTTGTAACTTGCTCACAGATGAGAAGAACGAACGAGCCGCTGCCGAGAAGCTCAAGCTGAAGGCGGAGTCCGCAACGGCCGAGGAGGAGCAAAGTGAGGTGGATGCGGTGGCGAAGGAATTCTCTTCCATCAGGACCAAGTCCAACATGCTCAGTGCCGGGACGGATGCTTACTGGAAGGCTGTGGCCAATGAAACAGTGCGGACGTATGTCGGCTTGGCTGTTGAGCCGAATACGAGAGACGGGGTCGTCACTGGCATCTCCCACTCTTTCTTGAAGGACACATTGCCTGTGCCTGGGGAGACCTCCGTTGTAACCTTCCTGGATATTGACAACCTGGGAGAAACGATGGGGCCGGGCGGGAACCGCGCTCTCCGCAAACGCTTTAACCCGGAGCTGCCTCTTCTAAAGAAACTCGTGCAAGGAGCAATGCTGGCAAGAGGCGCGCAACTGGGCTGCTATGGAGTCGCTTGATTGGGGATTTGCCGCGGTTGTTTTGACACGTAACTTCCCGAAATCCGGCCGACCCGCTCCTGGCATCCAAGGCAGCTCAGGGAGGACGAAGCCACCTGCCCCAAAGAGGGGGAGCTGGTTATGCTGCACGTGTCTTCCGACAGAAGCGTGCAGGAGTGCAGGAACGTCCTCCGCTTGAACAGCGCCCGGGCGAATTCTTCGTTGGACTGCGAAGAGAAGGAGATCTGGCTCACGTACAAGGACGAGAGCATCCGCGCCAGGAAGAAGCTGGTCCGGGGTGGGGGGAACTACAGCTGCCGGAGCTCTTTGCTGATCTTCAGCAGCAGCAGCTTGATCCCCAACTGCGTCCCTGAGCGCCGGTACGAGGGCATTGGCGCTCACAACACTACGGATGCTCTGGGGCTGATCCACGCCCTGCCGACGTCGGCGTTGTGGCACGAGCCAAGGACCGCCCGAAACCCTATTAAACACGAAACCCTAAGCAATAAACAGTCTATCATCCAGCGAGCTGTGCCCTGCTTGCGGCGATCATTCTCTGACCTGCCAGGTGACTCATTAACTCACACCCCCTCCAATTTGTTTGTAGGTTTCAAGTAGTTATCCTTTCGCCTCATTTCAAAGCTCCAGTGTGATGAGTGTTGGCGAACCCTACTGTCAAATTAATCCCTGAACTTTGAACTCTCATGAATCCGGATTCTAAATCCATGGAGCCTTCGCTAGACCCCACTTAGGCTCAACATGCTCTGGCCAGGAAGGAAAAAGAAAGCATCCTCAAGGACAGATTTATGGCCCTGACAGACAGCCAGAAGGAGAGCGTCGAGCTGAACATGGAGCCTGAGTCTGTGTTCTCGGCGCCTACGTTGCCAATGGCCTTCTACAAAGACTTCCTGGCCGCTCATGCCTGCGCTGGAGTGGTCGACTTGGCCATTGGCCAAGGAGAGATGCTCCGCGCCTGCCTGCAGCTCCGGATCCCGGTTTATGGCCTCGCCCTCAGCGATCTTCATGCCAAAAAGACAGAGATCCGCCTCACCGAGTGGCTGGTCCAGGCTCTTCGACTGCATGTCGTTGTCAATTTCTTTCTTTTGAATTTTGACATTGTTGTCACGCGTGTTTGATTTCCAACAGTACACTGCGCAGCAGGAATTCCGGACAGAAGGAAGTACCTACTATCGCCCGGAAGTGGCCCAGTTGAAGTCAAAAGATGAAGCCGCTGCAAGCCGTGAGGCCTCGACAGGCCAGAAGCCACAAAAGCCCAAAAAACAGGCGGCGGCCAAGAACAAGCGCAAGAAGGTCGAGGGCAGGGACGATGCGGCGGCGGAGGAGGATGCGGACAGCGGTGGTGACGACAATGACAATGATAAGCCTGAGCTCGATTCAGATGAAGAAATGAACGACGAGGACAAGTCCAAAGCAAAGACGAAGGAAAGGAAGGCCAAAGCCAAAGGAGGTAAGAAACAGAAGACGAAGAAGAAGGATGACGACAACGACGACGAGTCCTCCTCTTTGCCGTGGGGCCCATCGTCGTGAGTCGAGCGAGTTTTGAGGATTTTGGTGGCCATACGCCAGCCAGTTCATGTCAAGAGGAGTTTTGATCCGTCCTCTATTAAAGTCGTGTGTGCAAATGCTTGCACTTCGCGCACTTCGTGTGAGACCTTTGAATGGGGCTGGTTTTTGTTGGGCCGCTTTTCTCATGCGTCGCCAGTGGCCAGTTTACTTAACTGCACAAGTGTCACATATGGTCAACATACGAGACAGTACCTGAAACTCGGCCTGGCGCACGCTTGGTGAGAAAGACTTTTGATCTCAGTACTTCGCCAATTGCGCAAAAGACAAAAATCGAGAGCATATTGCCCAGCGCCCACTGCTTGACAGCCAGAGCTGAGTTCCAAACGGAAGAGCCCCTGGCGCGACTGCAATCTTCAGGTGGACATTTTTTCCTCCTTCCTTTGCTCTCAGGCGACAGGTTAATACGTTAGCAAAGTGACAGACACACGCAGTTCAGCAGGCGACCCGGTAAACTAGTTTTAGCTTAATTTAGTAAGCAGACTGGTACAACGACTTGACCTGCAGCTTCCTGTTTCCCTGCAGTGCCTTTTTAGCGGCTCTTGTGTTCCCCAGTGCTCCCTCCCCTTCCTGCAGCACAGCATGTGTCGCCGACTCGCGGAGCATCAGCTCGCGCAGCCCCATACCCGGGGGGGGAATGACCAGGTACCGCTTGCACACGTGCTGGTGGATTCCATCCCTTTCCTTGACACTGCCCGCTACTTCGTCCCGCTCGGCACCAGCACGGTGGACACCATCAAAGCCAAGGTCGCACAGACAGTGTGGTTGCATGCAGGCGAGAAAGTGAGAAGAGGGCGATTCTGTCTCGTCCGCCAACCAGACAGCGTCCACATCCCATACACCGAGAAGCTGAGTGAGATGACAAGTGATTGGGGCCGCAATGGAGAAGTCAATTTCCACTTTACATTTTACTGGACGTAGTCGTGTCTTAGACTCAAGAGCAGTTTCAGCGCACAGCAAAACCAGACCTCCCGTGTCCATTCATGTCAGTGCAATCAGTTGAAGGATGCTTGGTCGCCCCAGCGGTGGGTTTAGGGTTTAACTTGAATAGTTTGATGTTAGGGTGTAGGGTTTAGGGCTGAGTGTCAGGGCTTGGGGGTTAGGGGTTGAGGGTTTAGTTAGGTTTTAGAGGTTTAGGCTTTAGGTTTCAGGTTTGGTGGTTAGTAGGGTTTAGGGTTTAAAGTGTGGGCACTGACTCTGACCCTCCGCCTTCCATCAGGGTTCAGGGTGTAACGTGTAGGGTTTAAAGCTTATAAATAAAAGGGGTTCTAGGGTTTTTAGTCTCGCCGTCGCTTTGGTGGATCAACATCTTCAAACCGCCCACTGCTGCCGTTCCGCTAAGCAGATCTGGTCTTGAGACTGAGTGGAGAAGTGACGTAATCTTTTTCAGGCAATGTTGGGTTATTAAATTAATTAATTTCGGGGTTAGGAGTGCTCCAAAAATAAAGTTCTCATCCCCCAGCCCCACGAGCCCGGAACCAGTAAGGAAGCCATGACAGATTTCTATTGCGCGGGGCACGCAGCGGCATTCATGACAGCCCGCCAAGTGGAGCTGGCTACGCACTGACAATGACGATCCAGGCGAGCAGCCGTACGGTTTCTCCGGAAGAGCTGATCCACTGCGTGTTGTTGCCTTTTGCAGATGCGATCCGGTTTCTCGGCTGCGTTTTTCAGTTTCCTGGTCTCATGTCGCCGAACCTGTAAAGTTTTTCACTTTTCGGAGGCGGTGGCAGCCTGAGGGAAGAAATTCCCAGTTTCAAGTGGGAGTTCTGATGGTGAGAAGGGTTGCAACTCCCTAATTAATCCCTTGCTCACCCTGTTCCCTCTGTTCTTGGTCTTGACGTCATCCCCAATCAGATCCATCCACCCCCTGTTGCCCAGGAACAGCAGAGTTGGAGCAATGAGGAGTGGCAGCGCCGCACGGCCAAGTGGAAAGCTGAGGACGAGGAAAGGCAGCAGTGACTACTGCGGTCTTGGGTTTGACATTGTCAGAAAGACATCAGGACGCGCCCGAGCAAGGACCAGTGCCAGGGATGGCCAGGCCATGGGCACGATCATGGCATCTTGGAGGATGCTGGGGTGCAGAACATATATTGCCCGAGTTCAGGTACCACTTACTACCATAGGCGAACGTGCCGGATCTTGCACGGGGCAGGTGTCCTCCGAGAGTACACCTCGCAGATCGCGGAGACGCTGCAGTTACGGGCGTGCTCCCAGCCAACAGCAGGAGCGTCAGGCCCTGGAAGCGCAGCGGTGGCGGGCGGTCCACCTTGGCCGACACTGTGCACCTCCATATTATGGCGAAGTTGGCGGTCATCATGTGTCTTCCGACAGAAACGTGAACGAGTGCAAGAACATCTTCCGCTTGAGCAGTGCCCGGAGGACGAATTCTTCGTTGGACTGCGAAGACAATAATATCTGGCTCATGGACCACAGTGTCCGCGCCAGGAAGAAGCTGGTCCGGGGCGGGGGGAACTACAGCTGCCGGAGCTCGATGCTGATGTTCAGCAGCAGCAGCTTGGTCCCCAACTGCGTCCCTGAGTGCCGGTACGAGGGCATTGGCGCTCACAACACTACGGATGCTCTGGGGCTGTTCCAGGCCCTGCGGACGGCGCCCTCGTGGCACGAGCCGAGGACCGCCCGAAACCCTAAACACAAAAATCCTAAGCAATAAACTCTTACAAACAAGTTGGAGGGGAGTGCGTGGGGGGCTGGTGTGAGTTAAGTTTTAATGACGAGTCACCTGGCAGGTCATAGAATGATCGCCGCAAGCAGGGCACAGCTCGCTGGACAGGCGTTATTGTTTTGGTTTCACGGTACCCCTTTCGCCTCATGACGACTTTAAATCCATTCACCTTACCCCTCGCTAGACCCGACCTAGGCTCAACGCGCCCTGGCCAGGAAGGAGCAGGAAGAGATCCTCAATCGAGGCATCGCCTGGACAGACAGCCAGAAGGAAAGCGTCAAAAGCTTGGGCGCGGAGCCTGAGTCAGTGTTCTCGGCGCCTGTGTTGCCAAGTGCGTTCTACGAGGACTTCTTGGCCGCTCATTCCTGCGCCGGGGTGATGGACTTGGCCATTGGGCAGGGAGAGGTTCTATGTGCCAGCTTGCAGCTCCGTACGAGTCCCCCGTCAATGGACGACGTGGCGCGGAGTGACTGGAACGAGGAGGCCATCAAGTCATGGTGCTGCGGGCTGCGGGGCAGTTTCAGGGTGAGCGTCATTGTCATGGCACTGACATTCGCTGCGTCGGGGTGGCTAACAACCAAGAAGATGGAGATTCGGATGACAGAGTACGTGAGTACGTCTTGCAGGAGTTGCGACTGCATGTCATTGTCAGTACCATTTTGAATGTTCACATTGTTAGTCAGGGTTGTTGTCGTTTCATTTTCAACAGGACACTGCGCAATGGGAGACGCGAACGGAAGGATGATGAAGCCGCTGCAAGCGGTGAGGCGGCGGCCAAGAACAAGCGCAAAAAAGGGCGAGGACGCGGATGATGCGGCGGAGGAGGCGGACAGCAATGACACAAACTCAGGCTCCTTGTCAAGGAGCCTGAGTTCCATTTCAGATGAATAACTTTAATTACTCCTAAATCCGTATGTCCCAAGCAAGCCAAGTCGAAGGCCAAGACGGCTAAAGGCAATGAGGTGACAAGAAGCAATGGATGGCGACAGATGTGGGGCCCATCGTGAGTGAGTGGAGCGAGTTTTCAGTATGTTGGTGGCCATACGCCAGCCAGTTCATGTCAAGAGGAGTTTTGGTTTGTCATACTTTAAATAGTTTAGTCGTGTGTGCAAATACTTGCACTTGCGCACTTCATGTGAAATCTTTGAACGGGGCTGGCTTTTGTTGGGCCGCTTTTCTCACGCGTCGCCAGTGGCCGTGGATGTTTACTTAACTTAATTGCACAAGTGTCACATATGGTCAACACGCAAGACCTCGAGACAGTACCTGAAACTCGGCCTGGCGCACGGTGCGACAGACTTTTGATCTCAGTACTTCGCCAATTGCGCAAAAGACAAGAATCGAGAGCATATTTGCCCAGCGCCCGCCACTGCTTGACAGCCAGAGCTGAGTTCCAAACGGAAGAGCCCCTGGCGCGACTCCAATCTTCAGGTGGACATCTTTTCCGCCTTCCTTGGCTCTCAGGCGACAGGTTAAATAAGTTAGCAAAGTGACACACACACGCAGTTCAGCAGGCGACCCGGGAAGCTAGTTTAGCATTTTATGTTGCCAATGGATGACGAGAGAGTGACCCTCTGATCCTTTGTTGGTTTTTCATTTGCGCCCGGCAGCGGCAGCGCAGCGTGGCGGGGTCGGACACTTAAACACGTGTCGGGAGAAATTGACGGCAATTCAATGGTTTGAAGCTAGACAGCCTACTGAGCTAAAACGACTTGACCTGCAGCTTCCTGTTTCCCTGCAGTGCTCCACCAGATTGCTCTTGGTCCATTTGTTCATGCCTGTCGTCATTTGGCGTGTGTTTAAATTAATTCGTGCCCTCCAGTTGAAAGTCTGACCTCCGTAGACGACGAGCCAGGGTTTCTGACACAGCAACTGAGAAAGGACGGGTGACGACCCACGTCCACGTTGGGGCTGATCGTAGCAAGTGTCGGTGCCAGGCTGTCCAGAGACTGCCAGAGTTGCGGCCTGCCCGAGCTTCGGATTAATCTGCGGCTACGTCTTGTCAAGTCATCGTGGAACCTGACCAAGAACGAGGAGGAGTTGCTTGACCGCCTTCGGCCTGCGCCTCAACCGCAAGACAGTGGAGCCTGAGATCCAAACCCGAAAAGCCCAACCAAGCCTCTGTGGACCGGAAGTCAAACAAGGCGCAAGCTGGAGCCGTGGCCAGCTTGCATCAAGGCCCGCTGTTGTCGGCAGACGCGTCTGCCAGTGACCAAGTTGCAACCAACACAGACGCTTGACACATATTAGGGTTTGTAAGGGGTTTAAACATGTAGACTTGATTGATCATTGATTGAGGTTTTGGGATCGACCACGGGCCACTGTTCAAGTAAGGCGTAGTATTTGGAAAACATCAGGATTGCTACACCAAGCTGCAGTCAGACGTTCACACAATCCTGCTGGAGATGGGCCCGGACTTTGCAAACGAGGAGCCTTTGCAAATCCCTGTTGGCGGTGAAGCCGTTGGAGTTCAAGATGTTTTTTGGCGTGCAACCAGCATAACATGTTAATGTTGACTCCTGCTCATTGCCAGTCGGATTGGTCAAATGGTGTACTGCCGGGAGAAAGCCCGGGCGGCGCTGACGCAAAGATCCGTGTACCGCTGCTGCGTCTTGGTCGATCAACATCTTCAAACCGCCCACTGCTGGCGTTCCGCTAAGTGATCTCGTCTGAGATTGAGTGGAGGTGACGTAAGCTTTTTCAGGTAATGTTGGGTCCTTATTAAATATTAAATAGGAGTGCTCCAAAAAAAAGCTCTCATCCCCCAGCCCCGCGAGCCCGGAACCAGTATTCATGACAGGTTTCTATTGCGCGGGGCACGAGGCAGCATTCATGACAGCCCGCCAAGTTCAATGTCAAGTGGGGCAGAATAACCATGGGGAGATATAGCTGCTCACCTGGCACGTTGTCACAATCAATGACGATCCAGGTGAACAGCTATACCTCCCCATGGTTTCCTGCGGGCAGCTGATCCACTGCCATTGATGCGATTCGGTTTCTCGGCTGCGTTTCTCAGTTTCCTGTCTCATGTTGCCGACCTGAACCTGTAAAGTTTTTCACATTTAGGAGGCGGTGGCAGCCTGAGGGAAGAAATTCCCAGTTTCAATGTCAAGTGGAGTTCCGACGGTGATCCCTAATCCCCTTGCTCGCCGTGTTCCCTCTGTTCTCGTCTTGACGTGATTCGCACTCACATCCATCAACTCCCCCCTGTTTCCCAGGAACAGCAGAGGTGGAGCTGAGAAGTGGCGGCGACGCAAGGCCAAGTGGAAAGCTGAGGACGAGGTCACCGGCACCCACCGAGGTGCACGTGTTGGTTGGCATGTGCGAGCATGCCGGGGACATCCAGCTAGGACTGCCCCTTTTTTATCCTTTTTTGTCTGTCGAGGTGGGGAGATCTGGGTTCAAGCAAGGAAGGCAGCAGGCAGAAAGGCAGCTTTCAGGCAGCAGCAGAAAGGCAGCAGAAGTAGCAGGCAAAGGCAGCAGTGAAGGTAGCAGCTACTACACTCCAAGGCTCGAGCAAAGGCAGCTCACTGAGGGACTGCGGCAGAATCAGAAGTAGTCCATTTGACCTCCCGAGCTAGGACGCAGTAAAAAAGTATGCCCTGGGATTGGAAGGGAGACGTGCAGTCCCGTGGTCCTTGAAAGAAAGACATCGGGAGGCGCCCGAGCGAGGACCAGGGGTGGCCAGGCCATACGCCAACAGCAGGAGCGTCAGGCCCTGGAAGCGCAGCGTGGCGGGCGGTCCACCTTGGCCGACACTGTGCGCCTCCATGTGGCGAAGTTGGCGGTCATCACCACAAAGGCGAACTTGGAGGCCATTGGCGACAGCGTGACGCATGGCAGCGAGGATGGGGGAACTGCGATCCGAGCCGAGGACCGCCCGAAACCCTAAACGAGAAAATCCTAAGCAATAAACTCTAAATCCTTATTATTTCATTTCCTAGATGAAACCTACAAACAAATTGGCCTGGTGTGAATTAATTTTTTAATGACGAGTCACCTGGCAGGTCATAGAATGATCGCCGCAAGCAGGGCACAGCTCGCTGGACAGGAGTTATCGTTTCGGTTTCACGGTAGCCCCTTTCGCCTCAAAGCTCCGGTGTTTATGTTGGCGAACCCCACTCAAATTTATCCCTGAACTTTCAACTCTCATGAACCTGGGCTCTAAATCCATTCACACTTCGCTAGACCCGACCTAGGCTCAAACAACTTCAACGCGCCCTGGCCAGGAAGGAGAAAGAAATGATACTCAAAGACAGCCGAGGCCTCGCCTTGACAAACAGTCTTCTGTTTGGGTTTAGTGTTATTGGGGTTATTAGGGTTATTAATTATATAATAACCCTAGTTACCATAATAGGGTTATTATATATAGGGTTTAAGGTCTAAGAGCGTAGGACTTCTGGTTCTGCACTAAACCCTCACTTCTTTTCCTCAAAGGAGCCTGCAAACAGAACATCCAGTCAGCTACTACTTCAACATGTACATGACAGAAGGGGTCTCAGGGTCACAGAAATTGTCGTTGATTGATACCCCCCCTTGCCCGAACGTCCTGTTTAATTAAGGACTTTGAAGGCATCTTCACAGAAGGCCCAGGCGGCATCATGGCATGACTTGCGCGATCTGGCTCTGTGATGAGTTAACGCTGTCTCACGCGA
>OCZR010144387.1:0-18661 GCA_900234385.1 Anemonia viridis | reverse complement strand
GAAATGGGAAAAGAAATGGAAGAAAGAAAGGAAGGAAGTAAATTTAAAAGATCTATTGAACTAACAAATAAGGGGACTAACTATAAACAAAGGAACATATTTTTTTTCCAGTTCCAACTTCGTTTGATAAGCAAATCTTCATCAAATCTTAGACATTTGAAGGGGAAAAAAGTTGAAAAAAGGGAGAGAAAATTGTACATTAGAAAAAAATTAAACAAAAGGCGTAGTTATTCAGCATTTTTGCTAGCTCTCGCCAAATGCATCGAAAATAACCTTATTACATAATAGTTAATTGAAAGTATCAGAACTTTGATTAGTTTTGTAGGAGCTTTTACTCATTACTTTTAAAATGTTCCAGTAACTTACTCTATTATCAATAAGCTGGATTAGAAAAACAATTCGTTATTTTTATCCTGAATTAAGTATTTACTTCTTAGCAGTTATTTTTTATTAAATGTGTAAGAGAGATTTTATTACATCGAATAAACGCAAGCGTGTCGAATTGGCGGGAAAAATATTGCATGAAATTGCACAGGTTTTCTATCCCCGCGCGCGCGTCAAATGCGCGGGAAAAGTTTTATCAAACGTTTGAGATTTTTTCAAGAATACTAATAAAATGATAAAACGCCAATTATTTCATTTAATGAATGGTATTAATCTCTCTAACACATTAGTTTCTTAGCGTTTTTACGTACAATTTAGTTAAACATTGCTTATGTTAGTCGCTCCCAGATCCAACAAGAACAAGAATCTGGAAGCCAGAAAGTTCACCAATCACATTCGACTAGAAATTATTGTGACGAAAATATATAAAAAGAGCTAGAATTACATAAGGAAAGAATTGAATTTTGACGTTAAAAGTAGAAAATAATGTTACTGAAATAAAACTACAAGACGAGAATGTTAGGGGTTAAAAAGAAAAGAAAAGAAAAACAACGAATTCTAAATTACATCGTCTGCGCAATAAAATACTCAATTTCAGTTTATGTATGTGTAAGGGGATGGAGGTAGATATAAAGATGAACTTTTCACAACTTTTTGCCAAAAAGCCGAAACACTGCAGGTAAGGATGCAACATTCTTTTAGTAAAACAAGGTAGCAAATTAGAGCGGGAAAATCAAAATGGAGAAACATTGAAAAGCTTCTTGTGATAACCAATCAAAGTTTACTGAGTGACAGATATTATCCAAAAGCTGTGCAGAAAGCGGCCAAAGAGCAAGTGAACCTCGCTTGATTTTGCTTAGTAAGAAATCTCAGTGTTTCTAATCATTCGCCTTGAAGAAATAGCCGAGAATTCCGTTAGGTATTTCAGTTTTCAAGTTACTTTGAAAGGCAAATAAAGCCAAACAAAGAAAACAGAGACAGAGAGAGCTAGTGATACAGAATTATTACACAACGCCAACAAAAAGGCAAGTTAACTTTTGAAGTAAGAAAACTGGTCTGCCAGCTTTGAATAAGCTTGTAAGACACAGCGCGAGCACTGACAATAATGGGTACCACTAGCCATGCAATATAAGCTGTGAACTCAAGCCTACGAAGAAAAAATACTCCAAAAATGGTAGTAATAAATATGGCAGAATTTATCTACTAAACAAGTTTTCTTTTACGGAGTTAAAAATATTAGAAAAAAAATTCAAAGATCAGAAAATGACTAGAATACCTTGTTTTGACTCGCAATGAAAGTCAAAGTGAAAATGAACGTTTTGTTATAACACAGACCTCCATTTCCCCCCACATACATAACATGAACAAAGGTGACCGAGATATGAATATTATTGGAATATCCGACGTGGTTATGCCGACGTAATTTTACAATTTCTGGGTATTTCTATCGAATTTTGGAATTTCTAACTGAACATGCGCAGACTAAAAAGTGAACTGTATGATTTCGTATTCATGGTCAGCGGTATTATTCTCAAGGAACGCAAAAAATAACATCAAAAAATCGAAAATAATAGAAAAAAGTGAATAATTAAAAACAAAAATAATGTATTAATGAATTGAATGGTTAACGTTTGTACTGAAAACATGCAAAATTATACGGTTAATTTACAAAAAATTTGCCAATGAAGCAGAGAAATTTGAGTTTCCATCAGAGGCGGAATTTAATATATTTTTTCTTTTCCTATGAAAACAATTCCTTTAATTAACACACATTTAGAAAAACCCTAAATTTAACCGATATTTATGACAATTGTTTTTTCGTAATTTCAGGTTCTAGAATTCGAGGGAAGACTTTGGAAACGAACGTTTCCCGCATGGAATTGTGGGGCTTTGTCCGAGAAAGATAAAGATTCCCACAATTCTGTTCATCACGAGTTCGTTTCCTGTTTTTACAAGAATTTTCAGTGAACGAAAGGTTCCATGCACTATATTTCATATTAAATGTAAAAACTGTAAAAAGACGAAAAATCCAAACTGCTAAGCAATAATGGAAAAAATCAAATTTCTTTTTACATGCTCTGTATTTTCAGCAGTTAATTTTGACGACTTATAAACTTCAGAGAATTACATTTATAGATATATTCTCGTGCTTTTGATTGAAAACGTGCTTGTGAAAATTATTTTTAGTGCTTTCTTAGGGACCGGTCATTATTTAAGTTGGAAGGGGGGTGGAGGAGAAATCGTCAGTGACGCAAAAAAAATGAGGCCCCCCTGGAAGGCATCCAAGTTTTTCGAGTACCCCCATGGATTGTTGTAAAAAATGTAAGAATTTTCCCTAAAACTCAATTTTACATGTCAAGACCCCCCATTTTTCACTAGCAAAAATTTCAGGGTCCCCCAATAACTCCTCCATCCCCCGGCCAATCTAAATAATATAATGACCGGTCCCTTAAGCCATCCCTTGTACAGATTCCTTACAGCAAGTCGAAATGCAGCTCATTTTGGAGAACAAAACAAAAGAATTTCTATCTCTTGACAATTGGAAACCTCTTTTTTGTCCTCTAAATTGAGCTGCATTCGAACGTGCTGCAACGGGTCTGTTACTACAGATTTTGTTTGACTTCAGCTTTAAACAGGCGCCAGCGCTTCAGTCGCCTAGCAAAGCAGAACCTGTAGTATGGAGGGAATTCTAAAGTCTCTTTTTCCAAGAGATTCTAAAGAGAGAAAGAAGAGCTTCGACGAGACCAAGAAAAACTGGGAACGAGATTGATCGACCGAACTCGGTTCTGCGCATGCGCCGATGCGCCTAAACAGTTTGAAAGGATAATTCTTCGAGCAACATTTACAATAAAAAATTTAAAAACCTTTTGAATAAAAACCTTCATATTAAGACTGTTATTGTGTTAAAGCTTTAAAAGAAAGAAATTTAATGTTTGGATTGAATTTTTTAAGGAGTAATTTTGTTATAAATTTTGGAAACACGTCTTCTTAGTCTTTTTAAAACTGTTGGAAAGAGAGACGAATTAGAAGTGTAATTTGTGCTGGTGCAAACAGTGTGCGAAGAAAGAAACAGTGCAATCAAGCCTTGTGGCGATGAGGAAGACTTGTTCTTAGTGACAAGTAAGTCAAGAATGATTTGTTATGAAAGCTTGTACAATCATGACGACGTCAAAATGAAAGCCGTTTTATGAAAATGAAAATAAAAAATTCAATGTCAATGTTTTTTCTCATTCTGTCAATCAAAACTGATCGCTCCAGTGTCAATCATATCGAGTTCCTCTGAACAGATCAGTCCAGTGAGCGCCGATCGCTGCCGCATGGTTCTCCAGGTCGGGATATTCCATTAATCTTCAAGTCTCCGTTATATGTTAGCCTAGTTAAGGTTATGCCCATTCACACGTCAGCACTCTACACGTCATCACCTTATACGTCATTGATAGTAGTACAGTCGCTTACCCATTGGTTCCTTTCCATGTGGTAATTGCGGTAACGCCCGGGTCTTTTTCTGCCCTGGGCCATAGACCGGGGAGGTACGACCCAAAGGGTACTGCCCCGGCATTGTGTGATAACCATGATGCATTACGGGAGACATGCCAGGTGACATGCGCCCGTCAGTCGGACGTCCAAGTCCCGGATGTTGAATGGATCTAAGCTGTAACTGTTGCGTTCTGTTGTGGTCAGCAGCTGTATAAGGATAAGAAGTGCCATGCGTTGTGGTCGGTGTTGACATATGGTAATACGGTCCGGTGTGAGCTTAGAGTTAAAGTTACAGGTAGGAAGGTTAGAGGGAGAAAGACTGATAGAGGAACAGAATGGTGCATGCTTTGGGATTAAAGATAACCTAGGTGACTAGACAGACTAAAGGGAGTTTAAAAGTTAACAGATCATTTTACGTGTTGCGGAGCAAAATTACTCGGGATATTTATAAAACGAATTAAGCATTCTTAAATAAAGAAATATTCATGCTTTAATTCTAAATTAAAGTTAACAATAATTAAAATAATTTCCAAATCAATAATGAAGTTAGCCGTGTTTGGCTGTTAATCATTTATTTCTTTATAGCCATTAATTTTCAACTCCGGAATAATGATTTTCATCGATTTGTATTATATTTTTAGGCGGGTTTTTCGTAAGGCAGACACAAATGACCTTGAACACCCGTACTTTTTTCTCGAGATATTTATTCAACACTTAAATATAGTTTAGATTTGAATCATACAAAATGGTTTAGAGTTTTGCTCAAAGATGTTTATAGAATCACATTACAAAGAGTAGAGATAGATAGACACAGATACAAACAGACGATGGATAGAAAAACAAGACTAGTTATTAAGTTTACAAGAGAACAATAGAGAAGCAAACAGCGTAAGGGCGATGTTTGCTCATTCGTCAGCCTTGAACACGTGATATCGTGACGCCATTCACGTGGATTATAATCTAACTGCGCATGCGCAAAACAGCAGAGAGACCACATAAAGCATCCAAAGTTGAATGCTTGCCAAGTTTGCCAGTTTTCAATTTATTTAATTACTTATTTTATTGTTTTTTTTTTGATACATAGAAATATTACACAAAGTAAGAATAAGGAATTGTAGGCTGAATGAGAAAACATCTACACAATAGCGTTAATATTTTTTAATTTTTTTTAACAACAAGTACAAAGTTGAAGAAACACGGACACAGCTAGAAGAGCTAAGCAGTTAAAAGATGAAGAACTAGAAGAAAGAAAGAGAAAGACTGACACACAAGAAAAAAACGAGGACTTGTTCGACGAAACTGAACGAAATGAAAAGCACAAATTTGAAAAACGGGCCGCGTAGAAAAAAACAAAATAAAAATCTTAAATCAAACGAAAAGAGACTCTTTCGTCCCCTTTATTGAAATTAATTAAAATGCGTCGAAATCAAAGCGAAAAAACACGAGGAAAAATATCCTAAAGTAATGAGATTAAACAATGCAGATAAAATACTACCATTTGTAATGAAGATCATCGCAATGCGAAAGAGAAATAACCGCTTCTGTCCGAATTCCAAAAATATAGTTTGTAAAAGGATGAAAACCTTCGAATAATATATCCTAAAGACTAGTTAGCGTTTTATCAAGCATACGAATTTTCTGGATAAGATGAAAGCCAAAAAGTTCTGGATAATATCAAAACCATAATTACAAGCATAGACTACTGGCTATTATTATTTACGTGATAAATGTCGAAAAAAACCGAGTCAACCAGTCTTCTCTCATCGAATTATCCACAGGCATCCCAACAGGGATTTTCTGCGCGAAGGCAAGCGAAAACAAAAAATAAGAGCTATCAAAGTATTCGATATTATAACTAATTATTATACATAATCCCAATCGTCAAAGGATTGGAGTTGCCCCCAGTAGTTTAGGTTACCTGGTACAATCTGTTGATTATATGTGTTTGGAGGACTATCTCGGTGGATACGATCACTATCCGGTCCATAACTGCTGCTGCCCTGTGATCCGGGTATCATGCCGTTGGGTGCCGCGTATCGCAATGAATCGTCTTCGTAATCACTGCCGTAACCTATTTGCGCACAAGGGATAAGATTAATGATTATTTAGGTAAATTAATGTTCATGACAAATACAATTTTGATCATGATGATTTCAAAGTTTGAATATGAACACAAAGGGATAATACAAGATACTCGTACCAATTTCTCCCGGTCCTCGTTGTCCTTTGACTCTAAAAGAGTTTTGTGGAGACTGGTTAGGTGTGGGTGGTGCTAATGGTTCACCGTTCTCGTCATGTGTCTTCAGAGGATACCAGTAAAGGTTACCGTCAAGGTTTGCTTCAACCATGTTGATAATTGTCTGGAATTAACAAGGAAACCATCAATCATCTGGTCATATCAAACCAGCTGTACGAAACACTAAGCGAGAAAAGCCGGGATTGTTGTCGTAATTCGAGCGGCCCTCGCCCAGGTCTTAGAAGTCATATATCTCGCAGAATTCGAGGAGATGTATGGCAAAGATTTTTTTCATTATTTATTCATCAAATATACTTCAACTTTTTTCCTATAATTTTTTGGAACCACGTTTTTTATATCGGGAAAAATAAAGACGTGAGCCGCTTGTCTAAGCATCGAAGCGCGCTGTGATTGGTCGGTTTGTGCGTGCGTCGGACACGTTGAAGGAAAACTAATAACCACATCCAATGTCTTACCTCTCCTATGAATTCACTCGATCCTACTTTGCTGTAGTCCCAGATGGTAATCTCAAGAGCACGTCCTCCAAACTACAACGAAGAAGATCAAGTTATAGCTGATACTTTAGGTATTTTCTTTTCCTCTGTATGCCTCGTTCATAAACAATGATAATGTGAGCATCTACGAAGTACAAGACTGTTGTCTTCAGTTTTCAGAGGAGAAAAAAAGCAGAATAGTTGCAGTAGGCATGTCCGTATATGGTCATAATGTGAATCTAACGACGAGTCTAATGTTTTCCTTTCCCATGCACGATAACCAAAAGAATTAGCCCAACAGAAAGATGGTCTTAGCGAAAACGGCGCCTAAAACCAAGGGTACACGCCGGGTCTTTTGTTTTCTTTCCCAGTCAAAGTCATAAGCAAAAGTTAGAGTGAGCCCTCGCACTAAAACCCAGGGTAGCAAGTCGTTTGTTTTCTTTTCACAGGAGACATCATAGACAAAAGCTTGAGCCCTTGCAGTAGGTTAAGGAAGCCTTCATTTAGATTTTACCTTTTGTATTCTACAGGGATAAACGAATGTTTGATTCCACTTTGGGTTAGCTGTCTTCATGGCCGTTTTGGTACGACGTTTGCTTTGCATGCTACGAACACAAAGGGTATATAACAGTCAGTATCACGATAGAGCAAATTCTGCAATGTTCACAGTCGGACGTTCACTGACCGGCACGGTACTGTATCGTGAATTTTCATTGGCTGAGCAGTAAACTAACGCGTTTTGATTGGTTCAAAAAATGTCGTCATCGAACCGTGTCTGTGTCACATATCGCTGTTCTGTGTTTTAAATATTTTTCCAGATTCTCCTTTTTTGGTTGAGTGAGTGATTGTCTTACACTATTAAACTGTGTTTTATCTTTGGCATAACGTCTCCCATTTCAGACCACGTGGCATTCATAAATATGGATGCAACTCAAAGAATCTTATTCTCAATGGAATGAAGCGTGGTCAGTAACGGTGAATTCTTAGGCCCAAAAAGGTCAATTGAGAAAATCGACACTAGCTGTTAACCAAGCCAAAGTCTGATGGACTTGCTCTCTTCAATACATTCAATTATCTGACCTACCTTCTGTCGGGCAAGAAGTAAATTCTGACATAAGGATTGGGTGGCGTCGTTGTTTCCCTTGAAGTAAGTCCCTCAGCGGCAACAACCGTTACATTTAGATTAGATGCATCTTCATCGTAAGACAATTTGACCTAAAGATTATAAAAATGGAAGCCCAACTAAGAATTCTGAATTTAAAATGATTTCAAGAAATTCCCTGACTTTTCACTGACTTTTGAGTAAACTGCAAAAATTCACTGACCAAAATCAAATTTCCTTGACAATTCCCTGACCTTGAAAAAATTTTGGATTTCACTGACTTTTCCCTGACCGTGGGAACCCTGGTCAGGGAAAAGTCAGTGAACAACCAAAAATTTAGCCGGATTCTTAACTAACCTGACTAGCTATATATATGGATGGTGCAATGATGTATCCTGATGGGCAACACCAAGAAGAACTCAAGGGAACATTGGTTTAAGCGACAAAAACTAACTCAATCGATTTTTCGGCTTATTTCAAAAGCCACAGTACGTGACATTTTTCAGGTTTCTATACTTTTTACGTAGGTTTTGTCTCCCTGGCAACGCACACGCACGTCGGATCCCCACAAGGATGCGTACTTAGTATCACTTCGTCTTGTGACCACCAATTCAATATTACACAGAGTTAATCTATACCCACTCGAAGTTTGAGCTTTTCCAGCTTAGTTTTAATCCGAGGAACGTATCAGTATTCAGTGAACTCCGAGTTGCTCGAACAGGAATTGAGGGCTTAATTTACGGTGGCGAAAGCCATGTTGTTGCGCAATTCAACAGAAATTTGTCATCTTGGAAAAATTATTTTGTCACGCTAAAAGCTGCATTGATCTTGTCCTAACATGATGGTCGGGTAGAACAAGTTATTTGGTCGATAAGATTAATTTCACGATGATTTATTGCAGTTTAACGATAATAATGAAAACCATGCATCGATATTAAAACCCAAATCGCCCAAATGAGCAGCGTTAGGCCGCCTTTAACTGCTACGAGGTCGTACAGTAATACAACCAATTTTCTACTTACCTGAATTCTGCCACTGAGTGTGCGGCTTTTCTGACCAGCGGTGTCTCCTGTTCTACTATCCGGCCCAGGACCTCCTCCGAAAAAGTAGTCATCGTCTCCGACTGCGGAAAAAAATGAAGACGATCCTCAATACTTAACCTATATTTATCTGTTCGGTTTATCAATAAAACAGTAGAGTAAAAATACTAAAAGTGTGCAACACTTTGTACTATATAGCACTAAAAAGTGCTAATTAAACAATAGAAAACAAAAGAATTAGCATAATTTAGTACTATTTAGTAGTATTTATGTTGCACACTTTTAGTGTTTGTACGGACATAACTGAATGATAACGAGAAAAATATTAATATATGAAAAAAAAATAAACAAACTGAGGACTTATTTCAACAAATATTTATGCAGCCCAATATCAAAATCCAAAAGAGGTAATTAAATTTCTAGAGATCTTCAAAAAAAGATAAATCGCTTTTAGCAATGTCGTTACCTTGGGAACCAAATCCCGCTTGATCGTTAGGCAAGCGGCCGCCAGGCCCTGTTGGACCATTCGTTCTATCTGGACCGAAAGTAGAGCGAGAATCTTGCTGTCCTGCCATGCTACTGAGCGGAGACGTGCGATCTCTTTTAACAGGAGAACCTGCCGTACTAGTAGGTACACGACGTGTTGGGGACTCTCTTCTACCAGGGTCACGTGACAACCGTGTATCTTTTGGCGGGAATTTATTCCTGGAACGCAATCGCAAGAATATCTGAATATTCATGATTTATTATCCATTGGTTTTCTTACTAGCACAAACATACGGTATACAAAATAGTTATTCATCCCTTTCATTGCTTATTTTTCTCCCCCTTTATTTCTTTGGACAACGACTATGATTTTTCTGTGGTTCTTGGAAATTTCATATCGGAAAAGTTATTCTAGTCCATTCGTTTGAAGCTGAACAAAATATAATATAAGCTTAAACTTAAACAGTTAAGGGTAAATCTCAGGTTTTGCGTTTAATGAAAATATTCTATCTCTTTTATATTAAGTCGTACATTAAAGGTCTACTATCAAGTGACATACTTCGAGTATAGGTGTTATTCTCTAGGACCCCAAAAGAGTGATAAGAACTGTGTAAAACCCACATTAGTGACGAAAGACTTCTCGATAGCGAGAACCAAAATATTTTGAAGTACTTCAAGCGTTGAAATCTAGTTTCCCGATAAAATTAAACCCAAAAAGCTTAAGATATAAATTGTAAGGGTAAAAGGAAATAAATAAACTTACTTGTCTCGGCAAAGAACGAGGTGAAGTTCGGGAGAATCGTCAGTGGAATTGATGATTTCTTGAACTTCTTCGAAGGTACAGTCAACAAGAGATTGATCATTCCATTCCATAACCTCGTCACCTGCAGCAAAATACAAAACAACAATCAAAAAAACGTAAATAACTGAAATAATAGATAAATATTGATACATCCAACCAAAATAAGCTATTTAACGTAAAATGATGAAAGCTAGATGTTGAAAAAGTAGATATAAGCAGGGTTATGATTCCTGAGACTTTTTTGGCGGTGGAAGCTAAGGTACGTAGGTTGGTTGAGAACAAGGATTCTATCTCTTTTCTTTTCTCTATAATTCTGAGAACAGTTACCCTCTCATCCTCTCTTTACGAAAAAAGTAATGATTTTCATAATTATTACGATCATCGGTTATCATCGGTAGTGATCATGGGTAGTGATCTAGCTTATCGAGCACATTACCAAATATTGACTTTACGGGTTGCCTGTGTCACCGTAAGGAGCACTGCACGGGTGAGCGGTAAACGGTTTTTCCAACAGTCAAAATATTTTGTTTTTGATGACCATGTTTTGGAAAATTTAATTCAAGAGCATGAATTACCTTTTTGTAGTTTTGCCTGCATATCTGCCGGTCCTCCTCTCACGACATCAACAACAAAAGCCGCTAGTTTCCCTCCATCAGACATTTTACCTCCCACCACTCGAAGTCCAAACGCGGAACTTGGCTCTGTGGGGAAAAAAGATTTTCGCAATGTGGGGAAATTTTTAAAATTTAGACCTTCAGAAATGCGATTTCTAGTGTTTTTTAGAAATATACAAAATAAAAGAACCAGGACCAAAAAAGGCGGGAAAACTAAAACACAAGGGAGGGGTGGGTTAGGACATTTGACTAGTTCCAGTATAACGGCAGAGTGAGTAAAGATGGCGCGCCTTTGGTTCTATCAAAATTATGTTCTCTTTTTCATATCTTTTAGTCGATAATAACATCAAAATAAGCTCATAAGTACCCAAAATTATGAATCAAGAAAGTATAAAGAGCATCTCAATGCCTCAATTGTGCAGAAAGAGCCTCGAGGGAGCGACATTTGAAGTTTTTTATCAAAGCAACAGCTCGTCTTGTTATTCCTAGTGAACTCACGTGAAGGTGAGGACCAAAAATCAAAGCTATAGATCATCAACGAGGTGAGTTAAGTCTGTTTTATCGTTAGAGGGTAATGATACTTGAATATCTGGTTTGGAAAACTCACACAGATAAATTCTAGAAATGAAATTCTTGTCAGGAAGATAGGACGAATATCTCCATTGTCCGAAAATAGAGGTCCGATTTTATTGATTAATTGAGTGGCGAGTATTGATAAAAAAACCCTGCTTGATACAGGATATCTGTATTGTCTATATCTATACACAAGTACATTATAAACACAGAAAGTATACATTCATTTCTGCAATTTGACTTAGTTTTGGAGATTAGGACAAAATCCTTTCACTTCCAGAGGTAGTAAGTACCAAATATTACCACCCACCCCTCACATAAGATGACAAATTTTTGTGCCTAATCTGCTTCTTCTATCCTGCGGCTTGCAGAGCATGAGGTAACGGCTGATCCCAAGCCCAGATAAGAAAGGTAGAGGGTTGGGCTTACCACCCATTCCCATAAAACAATTATTGCTTGCTACCCAAACAAGGGAGGGCAGATAACCTTATCCCTTATACTGTACCCAGTATATAGATACGAATATTATTTTAAGAACAAGAGGAACTGCCTACCTGACATAGATGATGGGGGTGTCCGTGGATCCCTTGTAAGCAATACTTCGCCAATACATTTATTATCATCATCCGGTGGAGACCATTTGATGGCACTTTCACTCTATAGAAACAAGAAAATCTGTGTTGACTATAATTATACTTGTCATTATATTATTATTTGATGAAATATGTTAAACTTCTCCTAAGAGACATTCCTCTTGTCTGATCAAGACACAATGTTAATATTAATCAGATGTTATGCTGGCTTAAAACTACACTACTTTCATCTAAAATTACTATTATTAAATGCAAGAGCAATTATCTACCATCTTATCATATAATTGGAATTACAAGTGTTACTAAAAATATCCATGCCCAACCATGCAGGAAATCAGAAATTACCAGGGGTGGGGGTCAGGGGGAAAACAAAATTTGTATGGGAAAAATTGGAAATTCCACTGTAGTGGAGGGGTTCTTTTCACAAACATCCCCCATGGTGAAGTATGGATATTTTTGGAACCATGCTAATTAATATATACTTCATACCAGATATTTAAACTTGAAGACAGTGTGATGAAAATAGATTTGGTTGCTATAAAAAATTTTTGTGTGCAATAAACTTGGTTTTAAATTTAAGAATATTCTAGGTTCATTGAAAACCATAATGTGCTGTGGTGACAGTCTTGATCATGGTGTATCTTGTATGACATCATTGGTGTATGTTATTATCAACAACTAGTAAATATGATCATATATATGTCACAAATTGTTTCACTTATAGAAATAAATCAATCTGCAGTAAAACAGATTGAAACTTCAAGTAAAATACTTTAAGTCTTAAGCAGGAGAAACCGAGTTTATGATAAAAGCTGGAAATTATAATTATAACTGATAATTTTATCATAAAAATTTGATGCTTTTCAGTCTTTAGTGAACAAAAACCTCAAAGTAAAACATAAAAATAATAAAAATCTACTTTAGTATTTGGAGCAATGTTACTTAATGTTTTAGATAATAAGCCCAACATTCTTGGATCTTAGCTGTTTTATATACTTTTCTTGTGGAATTTGTAATAATCAGTTATATTTAGTGGAATGTTTTTTATGATTATGCTATTTTCATCCATGGAAGATGATCAACATTAATTTTGTAACATCATTATTCCCAAACTATCAACTACTGTAATTCTTCAATCTACAGTACTTACGATTGTTTCAAAACTGGATTTGTACCCATAATATTTGTGGTAATATGAAGACATGAGTGTTGGAAGAATGCAGTTTCAATCCCGATACAAGACATGAAATTGATATACTAGTCCCGTTTAATGAATTTTGCATGATTTTTGACTGTTGATGTTCCAGGACTTCCTCTGAAGATGGCTGTGGTGTTTTGCTTTGGTTACACATGCAAATGAGATCTAGTTTTTGTTACACATTTAATAATTCTTATTTACAACATTCAGGGTGTCAGAGTGAATACCTCAGACTCTAATTGGCTTAAAATCCTCCAAGTAACTCCCACAGCAAAGAACTAATATGATTTCAGAAAATATGTAACTGAGATATATCGTTTTTCAAGTTCATAATAAGGCTTAAAATTCACCTATGATTTTGCCAAGGCTTTTAGAGGTTTTTCTTCCTTTATTATCTAGCAAACAACCTGGCTAAACTGTGTGGATATGTTATCATGAAGGATTACTGTAGGTGTTAAAATAATTTGTTTTCCTAATTGGTATATAGCAGGTTTTTGTTTAGATCATTCTGGATTTAAAAAGAAGGCTGAAGCTGACAATGTTTGCACTGGCAATATAATTATATTTAATATATCAAGTGAAAAAATACTAAGAGAAATAAAGAAAAAGAAAAAATTTGGTAACAACATTTATTTCAAGGCAGCAGAAGAGAGAAATCAATAGATGAGTCCAAGGCAGAAATACAACACAACACTAGAATGATTTTTGTAGTTTTCACCAGCTGCGAAAACATTCAAGAAGCATAGTGCAAAAATGCCAAAAACTACACTGAACATCAATCTGTGACAACATTTGATCATAATAATTATAGAGTTATGTACTTCTAAAGCAAACCTTGGAACGTAAGCCAGGTCGAGCACCCCCAGGCTTTCTACTTTGTGAATATGGTGTTCTCGTGTTTGTTGATTTAATATTAGGTGTGGAAAATGTTGTAGTAGAAGTTGTAGAAGTAGTTTCTGTTGTAGTTTTCTTGAGCGAAAGGGCACTGACAAAAAGATCTCCAATGCTACTTTTTTCCTGGTTTGGATTTTCATCTTTGAAGAATAAATTGCTCTGAACAAAATAAGAAAAATTCCATCACAAAATTCTACCTTCTCCACTAAAAAGAAGCAAAAAAACTCAACTCAGCAATTCTTCAAAACACACCCTAATTATCTTACCAAAAATGTTCCGGGAGAAGTTTTAAAATCAGACATATTAAGAAACGTGTTGTTGATCAGTGAAGAGTTCAGTGGTAATCTTCTAAGAATCATACATTATTGAAAACCTTGAAAATGTTGAGCTAATTAAACTAAATTCTTTTGTTAAATATGTAGAATCAATCAATGTCCTGGGAGTTATTAATAATTAATGTCGTTTCTAATAAATGCAAAAATTGGACTCAATCCAACAGCTTGTTTTTCTATATCTTTTTGGAGAATCTGGGAGATTACTCACTTCATTTCTCAAACTTTATGGTCATCTTTAGTTTTTGTATCATGGATGAAATTGTTCCTAGTAAAAAAATCCTTAAACTAAAACTTTTTCATTCATTTTTTAGTCCATTTGAACCACTTTGATGTTATTACTTTAGGGAAAAACTGTTAAAGTGTGCTTCTGCAACTTAAGTATAACAATAGAGGTGATGTACATTTCTTAATCTCAATTCAAAGTGATAATTCTTATATACTCTAGTATTTCATGAAAATGTGCCAATCCTTGTGCATTCATTCATATAAGATACAATGTCCTAGAATACAAATATTCAAGTCCATGACAGTGTTAAAAATTTCCATTTTGTGATAAGATTCCTTTTAAGTAATTATATCTAGCTGGTATCTAGGTGACAGTTGTCATAAATGCATACATTAAACATCAACTGAAGATAGCTGGAGTTTGTTAAGGAAATTATTTCTGATTATTAACAGCACTAACACATGTAAAAAAAATACATGTAGTATGTAATAATGCAATCATGCAAAATACATTGAGCAATAAAAGATCTACAGCATTGAACTTTACATTTTATCAGTACCCTGAAGCAATCTGACTGGGCTGTCATCTAAGTCAGGCCACCGCCAACTCACAGATTGAACCCTGAACCAACCTTTGGGCTGATCTAAGTCAGGGCATGGCTAACTCACAGATTGAACCCTGAAACAACCTCTGGGCTGATCTATTAGTCAGGGCTAGGCTAACTCACAGATCCAACTCTGAACAACCTCTGGGCTGATCTAAGTCAGGGCATGGATAACTCACAGATCAAACCCTGATCTGAACAACCTCTGGACTGATCTAATTCAGGGCATGGCTAACGCACAGACGAGATCAAACCCTGAACAACCACTGGGCTGATCTATAGTCAGTGCACTGCCATTTCACAGCTAGATCAAACCCTGAACAACCTCTTGTCTGATGTAAGTCACAGGGCACTGCCATAATTCACAGATCAAACTCTGAAACAACCTCTGGGCTGATCTGAGTCATCTGATTAATCATTTTTTGTGGATCATTGATGACTGTTACTGACCTAGTAATTCATGTATTACATGGTTAAAAAACACTAATGCAAATTATCAATAATATAATATACATTAATATAGGAGTTAGTCTCTGTAACTATTCTGCAGCATATGTTTAATGTCAATGTTATCTGTATCTATTTTTAAAGTAGAGTATAATACTTTGGATATTAACTGACAATATCACAGAAAACACAATGCTTAGAGGAATTTTTATCTCTGCATTTTTTGTGACAGTTCTAAGTAATTTTATCTCAGTTGCATAAATCATTTTTTCTATTTATAAAAATTAATATAATTTTGTTAAATGTCAAAATCTAACCCCTGGGGCTTCTCAAAGAGATTCCCACATGAAATATGTAATGGGGTAAAACAATAGATCATATTGTATAATTTGCTTTATTTACACCATATTCCTATTGTTTCAATTTGCTGTTGCTAGCTTACCTAGCTGTTACCTAGCTTTATATAACAGTACAGAAGAACTATGTTGAAATTCTTGCTTTTAACAATAAAATTTTCGAAGACAAGGAAAATTATTAAAAATAATAAATTTCTGGTAGCAGCAGTGTCTGAAGGGAAAACAGAGATTTAGAGCAGTTCTCATTTGACTATGAAAAACCAATGGCTTGTACCTCACCTACTGTAACCATGTCAGTGTCATGCCGTGTATTTTAATCATTCAGTACTGTGCGGTGTGCCATGACTTTTCACACTCTTATGAACTCTGCTCCATACATGTACAACTACTAATTTTTCTAATACTTACGGTACTTGAGATATCTTTTGTTGGTGTTCTTATTCTTTCATGATCCATCATAGGTTCGCCAGCCATTCCATCACTATTTCTTCCCATTTGTCTACTATAATAACGGTCATCCGTAGCCCCATGTCCACCTATATTATTTATTCTATTCTGTGGGGAGTCACGACCATGGCCTGTCATGCGTGTTGGACTTCCATACTGGGCACGACCTTTGACCTGGTCTTGACTCATAGGTCCATATCCTCTTGAATCAGGTTGTTGATGTGCATGACTTCGACCTTCAAGGCTTCTTGGGGAATAGCCCTGCTGACTGTCAGGTCGATATCCAGCTCTTCCATCTTCAAAATGTCGAGGATCCCTAGCTCCTCTACTTTCTGGTTGCTGAGGGCTTAGCCCTGGTCTGCCATTTTGAGTTGGTACTGTCCTAGTATCATGTCTATGAACATGACTTCCATCCATTTGTCCAGGATATTGACCTTGTTTGGACTCAATACCTGGATTACCCTGAATGTTACCAATCTGGGGTGGTGGTCCTACCATTCCAGTTCGGCGCTCAGCTCCTTGATTCATCTTTTGTTGGTCTGGCCCTTGGCCAGAGTATCCTTGAAGTTGTCTACGTGCTGTTTCTGGGGTACCCATTTTTTGTGGCCCATGTGGTTGCCTACCTGGCTGTTGTTGCTGTCCACCCATTTGCTGGGGTCTTACTTGTTGAGGGCCACCCATCTGTCTTGGTCCACCCATTTGCTGTGGTCCACCCATTTGCTGTGGTCCACCCATTTGCTGTGGTCCACCCATTTGCTGTGGTCCACCCATTTGCTGTGGTCCACCCATTTGCTTTGGTCCACCCATTTGCTGTGGTCCACCCATTTGCTGTGGTCCACTCATTTGCTGTGGTCCACCCATTTGTTGTGGGCCACCCTGCTGAGGATATCCTTGTCTTGGAGATTGTTGGCTTCCTGGTCTTGCCATTTGTGGTGTTCCTGGAGTCATTCCACCTCTACCTCCTGGCTGTGACCCAGGAGGCATCCCTCTACCTCTTTCCATGGGTTTTTGCTGTGGTTGAATCCCATGCTGCTGTTGTGGAGGACCTCCTCTTCCTGGGCCAGGAGCCCCTCTACCTTGAGGGCCACCCTGGCCTGGAGAGAAGCCTTGGCGTATACCTTGTTGAGCCCCAGGAGGTGCTCCTCTGCCATACCCTTGCTGCTGCTGTTGCTGAGGGCGCATTCCTTGTTGGGCACCTGGAGCCATTGGGCGAGGCCCCTGCTGAGGGCCATACCCCCTACCCCCTGAAGGCTGTCCTTGTTGAGGAGGGTACCCTCTGGCACCTGGACCCTGCTGTGGAGGAAATGCTTGGCGGGGTCCAGGCTGTCCACCAGGGCCTCCTCTTCCTTGCATTTGTCCTGGAGGTCCCATACCTGGTTTGCCTCCTTTATCAGCAAAATAGGGGCTCTTGCCGCCACGCCCTTGTGGGGGCATTTGATTAGGTTGCATTCTCCCTGGCCGTCTTTTCATTTTTTCATCATGAAATGTCACTTTTCTCCTACCTCTTTGATCACCATATCTTGATGCTTCATCATCACTGTAGTATTGTCCATACTGGGCACTTTGAATTGATTCAACTTCCTCATCAGATAATGACGGCCGCCGTAGATAATTCTGACGTTCATATTCTATTCTTCTCACTCTGTCAGCTTCATTTTCCGTACCTCTTCTAAAGTTTCCTCTTGCTGAGCACTGCCGTCGCATGGCTCTCTCATCCTCCTCTGAAGGTATTGCTTTAAATTCAATACCAAGTTGTGAATCTAGTGCTTTCATTTGAGGGTCTTTAAACCATGACCCTGTCTTTGTTATAAGTTCTTGTTTCTTTTTACATACAAGACATAACCAATGAACCTTGAAAACAAAAGAAAGCAAAAAGTAAAAATGAGTTGTATTGTCATTTCATTGCCACCACCCCAAAACATGCTTTTTTTGAGAAACAAGGTGCATTCTGGTCTAGCTTGTGTACCAACAACAAGGCATCAAAAAGGCCAAAAGTGATTTATTGGTACCCAAGCCAGAACACAACAAAGCATCCATGCTTCCAAAAAGATCTATTCACACTGTGACACCTGTTATCATAACAAACAAACCTGAACTTACTCAAATAGGAATTACACCTTTGATTATTAAAAAAAACCTTCTCTTCTCTCAACACTGACTGAAACATCCATGTCTGGGCTCATTTTTTTCAATTTTTACACTTCACCTTAAGGATCACTCAATATTTATCAGAAGGGTGGAGTGGGGGTAGGGTTTGTGAGAAAATTGGAGGCCCTGAAAAGAGGATTCTGAAACAATTAATGAGTCAGTTATACAATGGTACAACATGCAGTAAAGTGTCTTCAAGTGCTTG
>OCZR010144331.1:0-12863 GCA_900234385.1 Anemonia viridis | reverse complement strand
CGTTGATTAGAACGTGCACGTGCTAAAAATAACATCCCACCTGCCTCCACTTTAAGTAAATAAACTTTGTGTAATAAACTTATTATTGAGTTTTGCCAAAACTTGCTTTGAACGTTCCTGCCTCCTATGAAAATTACCTATAGTTTCGAAAAAATCTCAAAGTCAACTAAAAAAGTCTTAAAATTAAGGAGGCTGAGGTCCTTATTTTTCGTTTAGATTGTTGACCTAGACAGCAGCTTTCAAGTAGGCTATGTCGTTTTAAAAGCTTAGGTCGATTTTATTAATAAAGAAAAAATTGCTTTTTATTCTATTAACTAATGCCTAAGGCCCGGTTAAGATCGCATTTCACATATGCTGAATCTAATACAAATGAATTCCAACAATAGGTTTTGCTCACTTGCATTAGATTCGGCGCATGTGAAATGCGACGCCTAAACCGAGCCTAATGTTTTTTTTTTGCGGTATGTAGGACTTTTCTAGTGCTTGTACTAATATAAAATGCTTTTCCCCCAAAACCTCGACCAATTTATGTAAAAATTGTGCATTTTTCACGGTAAGTTCAATACTTTCAGTATTGATTATATTTGAAGTGAACTAGATGAATGGTGAAATATTTCTTCATTTGAATGAAGCGTCTTTAAGTTATAAAGGTTTATACTTCCAATATGTCCTAATGTTTGTTGGCAAGACTGCAGCAGCTAAGAATTGAACTGGGAGCTCCGCTTTTAGGCAGTGCCTAAACATACTCATATCTATTTATTCAAAGCATATTCACGATAGAACGAACCCTCTGATCGAGATATCTATGAACAAGAAATGGATGAGCACGGTAATTGTGCATACCGACGTCATTATCCGGCAAAAAAATTTTTTTCAGCTATTTTTCACTCTGACGGTGCTTGTGCCAGTTTGCTAGTGATTACCAGTTTTTGACTCTATTAAATACTGCGGTGTATGATAACTGACACTGAAAAATTATTATCCGACAGATCATGTTCTCGGAAGACATCAACGTAATTGAAGAGCGAATTTTTGCTCGCAGTCAACGACCGTTTCAAAGACAATAAAACCTGTCAATTTGTAAGCACAGGTAAGTTCCTTCTAAGCAGCTCACTAAGTAAGCGTTAGATTTAGATTAACTTCAACTACCATTCATGATTCTGGTAAACTGTACCAGAATCAATTAGAGCAGTTTTCGTATGACTGTGAAAACGACGCGGTCACGACACGGCACTATTACGGCAGAAATTTCGAATGTTTTTTTTATAAAAATCACTTCACTGACTCTCACACGGCACGGCGCGGTACGTTTCACACTCATACGAAATCTGCTCTAAAAGTACTTAAACACTACAGTAACAAATGCGCGCCTTATGTAGGCGAACTCGTGGATACTCAAGCATGCAGTCACGAAGTCAAGTCAAAATACCTGACATTAACAGAAGTACATAACTAGAAGTGTCCATCTGAGTGATACCCCCCATGACATATCAGATGTCCGAGTGAGCTATTTTTAGATTTGCGTTCTCAGCCAAACAGCGCGCGCGAATTTCAAACACGGCCTCTGATCGGACAAAATGGCTGAAGGGAAATTAGCTTAACAAGATAAATAAACATGGCGTCACTGGTAGAGGCCGTGAATTTACCAATCAGCGCGCGTTATGTGGTCAGCGAAAAAAAAAATCCATCCCATAATAACTTGAGTTTCATTGGTCTAAAAACAAAATGGCGGACACGGAGAGAGAATCGATAGATTCGAAACTCTACACTTTTTTAGCTAAAACTTTAAATTATTCAACAAGAAATCCTAAAAGAGATTAATTTAAAACCTTTGTTTCTTATTAAATGCCTTTTATGGAATTGAAAAAAATGATAATTGTCCGATATTTGTCCGACAGTTGTCCGATATTTGTCAGCATCTAATTTGTGATTAAATGACGTCATTTATTCAACCCTATTGTTCTTTTAGTTTTTAAACCAATATTTCTAAAATGCAAGTGCTTCCCAAGCCAAACGTTTTGCTAGTCTGGCTTTCATAGTAATAAATGAGTCCCCAAATATTTGAACTATTCGGACTTCATAAAAAAGGGCGTTTTCATCCTTTAATTAGATGCTCCCATTGCGGAAAGTCCGCGCGAAATCTGCTCTATAAATATCGATCTTCTAACATCATACTGAGTGAGTGAGTGAGTGAGTGTTGCTTATTCAAACTTCTCACAAAATCTCGTTCCTACTGTACGTCTCGCGTATCCACGAGTCAAAAAGGTCTGAATATAATAGGTTTTTATCTAATATAATAGCCTTTTACTTAATGACTACGATATCTTTTATATAGACGCATCACAAATTCCGTATTTCTGCTCCATGCGCATGCTCAAGGAATAAAAAAAGTGGGCAAACGAGTTTCAAAAGTTGCTTTATTGTATTTGTATTTTTTTTCCATCAGATCAATTTTCACTAAGTTTTTAAGGGCGCGTACCATTAAGTTAACTACGATTCAAATATATTGAATTATAGCAATTTTTACAACACGTTTGCCCACTTTTTTGAGCAGTAGAATGAAATTCGTAAGATATCATAAGAAAAACTCAACTTATTTTACAAAAATACAGAATTGGCGCCGTTCCAATGTGGACGATTTGGTTTGAACTACGGTTAGGGTTTGCGTTTTTCTAGTTTGTTATGCTCAGCAATAGTCCCCTTCACAGTTCCCTGCGCCATCTTGAAAGGTAGCCGTGATTTTGCATCTTAGCGAGACATGAGGTGACCTTGCATTATAGAGACCTTTTTTAACACCTTTGACAATTATCCAACTGCCTGTATCATTGCAAGGTCACCTCACCTCTGTGAAAGGGGACTATTTATAAAAATATTTTTAAAACCATTCTTGATTCTTGCTATAGGATATATCATCATGGCAAGTAACAGCTTTCCTGTGGCTGTGATTGGCATGGCTGTAAAGTTGCCTGGGGCTGAGTCATGTGACGAGTATTGGAAGCTGATTATGGAGGGTCAAGATACAGTAGGGGAATTCCCCTCTGAACGAGCAGCCGACATTAGCCACGTCCTCCCATCTTTCCAAAGTCACCTTAAAGACGAAGAGAAGCCTTTTTTCACGGGTTCTTTTTTTAAGTCAGTTGACGAATTCGATGCCGAGTTGTTTCAAATAAACCCTAAAGAGGCAATGTTCATCGAGCCACAACAACGATTCTTTCTAGAAACTGCGTGGAAGCTGTTGGAAGATGCTGGTTATGCTTCAAGTATTAGGGGATCAAAGACTGGTGTATATGTTGGTAATACGGTCAATAAATACAAACTCGTACTTACTGAGAACCATCCAAGTATTTCTCATGGAAACCATTCGCCTTTCATCTCTTCAAGAGTTTCATACACGCTAGATCTTACTGGTCCTGCAATGATGGTTGCCACTGGCTGCTCGTCTTCTCTCCTTGCAGTTCACTTGGCTTGTCAAGGACTTTTATCTGGTGACTGCGACACTGCAATTGCTGGAGGTATTACTATCGATCTTCTCCCAATCAGTACAGAGACAGATATCTGGAACCAACTCGGCATCACCGGGCCAAACGTGAAGTGTCGAGCTTTCGACGCCAACGCCAAAGGTATTGCTAAAGGAGAGGGGTGTGGAGCTGTACTACTAAAACCACTGGAGAAAGCGTTATCTGATGGTGACCACGTATACGGCATTTTACAAGCAACAACCGCGAATCAAGATGGCCATTCAAATGGTATAACTGCCCCTCATCCGGTAGCACAAGCCAATTTGCTTCAAACAGCATGGGAGATCGCTGACATATGTCCCGACAAACTTGGATACTTTGAAGCTCATGGAACGGGAACTGAATTGGGTGACCCAATAGAAATATCTGGAATTACTAAAGCATTTAAGATGTGTGGGGTAAAGTTAGGAAGCCAAAGTGATTGCAAAAAGATTCCAATTGGGTCTGTTAAAGCTAACATTGGTCATTTAGCTGATGGTGCGGCTGGTGTAGTAGCATTGATAAAGACACTACTTTGTATGAATCATGACAAAATACCAGCAGCAGCTAATTTTTCAAAGGCCAACCCGCATATCAACTGGCAGAACGCTCCGGTCTTTGTTAATACCTCGACTATAGATTGGAAGCCAAATGCTGACAAGTCACCTCGCTTTGCAAGTGTCAGTGCCTTTGGACTTTTGGGTACCAATATCCATGCGGTTGTTAAGGAACATGTGTCATACGAATCTGCTTCTACAGATTATAAAATGGCAAATACCAAACACACTACGATACTAGTGCTAGCTGCAGCCTCTAAAGAACCACTACTAGCTCTTGTACAACGTATGGTAGAGTACTTTCGATGTTCAAACAACAAGAGCTTGAAACACCTTCAGGATGTATGCTTTACAATTAACACCGGCAGAGAACAAGGCAAATTTGACGCAAGGGCAATCGCTTATGGAGAAAACTGGAATGAAATGACTCAGGAATTACAGCATCTTCATAAACGTCTTGATGAAATTTCAAGCAACAAGACCAAAATCAGAGTAAGCGCAGGGTTTGAAAAAGTGGAAAACTTTCCTTGTCCAACGAAACGAGAAGACGATTCTACTACTGCAATAAAGGTGAAAGAAGACTTTTTAAATGGTAAAGCTATCCAGTGGAACAAAGTATACAGCGGCCATCTAAGTACCAGTCTCCAAAAGGTATCCTTCCTGCCAACCTACGCGTTCAATAAAGTAAGGTACTGGCCAAAGAAGGGAGAACCAATTAATAAAAACCTCCTGCGTCTTGAGCACCATCTAGTACAGTCTGATGAGGAGAAAGGAACAAGCCACAAGAATTCAAAGAATGCATCGAATGAATTTCTTGCGTTACCGGGAGTAAACGCAACCCCAAAAGACGAATGTCAAAAGCAGACTTCAGACAAAATTCAATCAAAAGACACTGATTTACTTTTAAGCGAAGCTCTAAACGAGGCCCTTGGCAAGGAATATGATTGGATGTTGCTCAAAGACGAAAACCTGTTCTCACTTGGTGTTGATTCCTTGATTTGCACGCATGTGAACATGAGGATGAAAGACGCTCTAGGCCTAAATGCAGAAGCATTTACAATGTCTGACCTTCATTTGAAACCTTCCTATGGGAGCCTCCTGAAGGTTATCCAAGCAAAAACTATACCATCGTCTTCTGAGTCTGACGAAAGCACATGCTACTCATCCCCAAATTTGGCCACGTCAACAAAGGGATTATATCCTTTGTCATTCGCCCAGAAAAGGCTTTGGGTAATGCAGGAAATGGTAACAAATCCTTGTGTTTATAATGCTACAAACTGTTTAAAAATATCTGGACAGTTCCACCCTGCAGCTTTTGTACTATCAGCAAACACAGTGTTATCGCGTCATGGAGCATTTTTTACAGTTTTTGCGAACACGCCAAATGGCCTTTTCCAGACGCATAACTGGACTCAACAGGTGAAGGTGGATGAACTAAATTATCGAGCCTCAGGGGACATATCAGAAGAGCTAGCAATGAAAGAATATGAAGAAGATTACAAGACCCCATTTGATTTAGAAAAGGGACCTTTGGTGAGATGTAAGCTGTGTTATCTTTCTAAAGACGAATACCTTTTCACTATGGTTGTTCATCATATCATTTTTGACGGATGGTCGCATTTCAACTTTTATAATGAATTATGGCGTACATACATAAATGCCTGTGACGGTGTGGTAAAGCAAACTGATTCCATCCACAAGCCTCTTTATGTGGAGCTTGTTAGTGAAGAGCAAAAAGAGGCAATATCTGGTTCTTCAAGGATTGTCACAGATCTCGCACACTGGAAGCAGAAACTTTGTGGACCTCTGCCACTAACCACCTTCCCAGGTGACAAAAGAAGACCTCCAGTGTTTTCATACAACGGTGGAAGAATCACAAGCTTTATTGGTAACGACGTTCTCAGCACTTTAGAACAGATTAGCGCTGATGAATACACGATGTTCATGGCTCTTATCGCAGTTGTCTTTTCCTTGTTACATCAGTACACAGGAGCAAACGACTTGATTATTGGAACTCCAGTGGCAGGACGATATGAAGCAAAAACTAAGGGCGTCATAGGATGTTTCGTTAATACAGTTGTCTTGAGACTGCAACTTAAAGGTGATATGAGTTTTATTGACATTCTCGAATCCGTTTCTAAAGTCTGTTTAGACGCCTATGATCACCAGCATGCACCGTTCGATCTTCTGGTCAGCGAACTGAGTCTTCCAAGAGACACAAGCATCACACCCGTATTTAGTGTCAACGTATGTTACCACAACACTGAAGTAAAGGCCCAACATGTGTCACCGCCAAGAGAACTTCACACGGAGCGAAAACTTCTACACAATAATTCTTCAAAGTGGGACATGTACTTTGATTTTCTTCATGAACAGGAAGGAATGCGGTTTACTCTTGAGTATAACAGTGATGTATACTCAACAGATTATGCAGAGTGTGTTGCAGAAAACTTCCTTAGTCTAATAAATCTTGTGGCAAGACACCCGTCTTCACCGATTTCAAGAGTCAAGCCAGTATCAGAAGTTTCAAACCTGATTGACGGACTAAGCTCCGACATCTGCGTACTTCATGGAGATATTAGAAATATTGGAGACAAGGCCCTTCCAATTCTACTAATTGAAAGCCTGTGTAATTTTGCAGACGAAAGCTTTATCATTGATATAAATGAAAACAGGATTGCATACCGTGAGGTTTTGGAGAAAGCTGGAAAGATTGCTGTTTTCCTAAGGGAAAAATGCAAAATCCAAAAGCACTCAAGAATTGGCCTTTTACTAAACAATTCGATTGAATCGCTGGTATCAATCCTTGCTTGTATACTGTCTGGTCTAGTGTACGTCCCATTAAGCTGCGAAGACCCAAAGCACAGACTTGAACACATTTGCAATGAATCGGAGTTGAAAGCCATCATATTCAGCAAATCCAATATATCTCTTGCCAATAATTTGCTCTGGGCCTGTCAGTCCGTATGTGTGCTTTTCTGTGCTGATGAAAACACCTTTGAGGAGCTTGTAGAAAGCCCACAAGAGGCCCCGCTAATGAATAAGGAGCTTTGGGACCACATGGCATGTATTGGTGAAGATGACATTGAAGCAGGAGGGTGGAGAAGCTCTTATACAGGTGAAAATTTCAGCGAAATGGAGATGGATGAGTATGCTGAAAATATTCTGAAGAAACTCAAACAATACATCAAGCCTGACTCAAGAATTCTAGAAATTGGCTGCGCCTCGGGTTTAACAACTAAAAAAATTTATCCACTTGTTGGTCACTATATTGCCACAGACCTCTCCCAGTCAATGACAGACAGGCTATCAAATGATCTTAAAGAATCCAAAACCGTGGAGTTCTATTGTGCTCCTGCACATGAAGTAGGCCAGCTTTTTCAAGGACAAAAATTTGACATCATTATCCTGAACAGTGTCGTACATTGTTTTCCAGGGCATAACTACCTAGGAAAAGTACTTCATTCTTCCGAAAGCCTTCTCAAAGAGGATGGGATCATATTTGTTGGAGATATAATGGATCTTGAAAAGAAAGAAAAGTTGGTTTGGAAACTCAAGACTTTTAAAGCCTCTTATCCTTGGTACAGAACAAAGACAGAATGGCACAGTGAGCTGTTTCTTTCAAGAAAACACCTCCAGCACTTGTGTGAGACTTCAAAAACACTAAAAAGCGTGTGTTTCTCCCCAAAGCTTTTCACAGTTCAAAACGAGTTGACAGAGTTTAGATTTGATGCAATATTTTCCAAATCCGTTTGTCCTGACACCAGATTGAAGACACCGAAGGAGAAAAGCGTTACAACCTGTGCTAACAATGACCTTCAAGATGCCTTAAATGGCATAAAACATTCAGAAGTCCTCACCACTTTAACTGAATGGTCAAGAAAGGTCAACTTTGCGGACGAAGCATATGTCCTTTACACTTCTGGAACAACGGGGACACCAAAAGGGGTCATCATTTGCCAGGAAGCTTTGCTCAATTATGTTCAGTGGGCTTCAAAAGCTTATAAGCTGGATAAGGGCTCGACGTTGCCCTTATTTTCACCACTGACCTTTGACTTTACAGTAACAAGCGTCTTTCCTCCTTTACTGAATGGAAGTACCGTCCGTATTTTCAAGAGTTTCCAAGACTCATATCATGACCTTGCCCTATGCTCTGATTTAACAACAGCAAAGTTCTCGCCGCTTCAACTTGACACAGTCTTGTCTGCAACAGAAAACCCCCTGAGTGCTTCAATATTCATTGTCGGCGGGGAAGAGTTAACTTCAGAGCTGCTCAATAAACTGAAACGAAATAAGGGTAGCGAAAAGTTTGAAGTGTGGAACGAATACGGTCCAACTGAAGCAACTGTTGGATGCGTAGCAAAGTGTTTGTATAGCGACGACCTCCCACTTGATAAATCTGAATATGTGACCATTGGAAAACCAATTGACAATGTAACAATTGCAGTGACAAGGAACAGGTCCAGCTATGTTCCTGTTGGTGGGAAAGGGAGACTTTGCATTGGAGGTAAATGTCTTTGCCTAGATTTTGCAGGAACAGGGTCCTCAAAGGAAACCAAGATTAGCAACTCCTTCGAAGTGGCTTGCTGGGGCGATCCAGGGGAACTTATGCTCGTCACAGATGATATTGCTAGTGTCATGCCAACGTCTAAGGAGATAGCATACTACGGAAGAGAAGAGTCCAGCACAGCCAAAGTTAATGAAGTTAGAGTAGATTTGATGGAAATACAACATGCTATTGAATGCCACCACCTTGTCCACAGCGCATGGGTAAGCAGTTTTACATATTCGAATTACACGAACCTGGGAGCAGCGGTAAAGCTTAAATCGCCAACCATCCTTCACTCATCAAACACTGAGACTTGGAAGCAGGCGCTGATTTCTTCACTTACCACGAACCTGCCATCAAGATGCATCCCAAAAGTTCTGGTTTCTATTTCTGACCCTCCGACAAACAGAAACGGAAAGAAAGATAGAAGTCTGTTGCAAGGTCTATTTGAAGCTGAATTAAGGTCAAGGATGGAAATCTCAGCGGATAGTGTTTCAAACATTAAAACTGGTATTTCAGCAACTGATGCCAGCAAACTTCAGGTATTGTGGCAGAGCATTTTGCCTATTAAACGACTGCCAAATTTTGACGACAACTTCTTTCTCGATCTATCCGGAGACTCTCTTCAAGCTATTCATCTTGTAAGGAAAATGAGAAAAGAAGGGTACCATGTATCGGTAGGAGATATTTTCCAGAATCCCACGATTAGAAAACTGCTTCAGGCGCTGAAAAGCAATACCGGTGACCATATACAGAAGCAATTGACAGAGAGGGGAGAAGTTCAGAAGTTTAGGCCCACTCCTATAATTGAAGAATTTCTCAAAAGAGATCACAAGAATGCTGACCACTTTGCTCTTTCTTCACTTCTACGATTTGAACGAAGGCTTAAGACAAGTGATTTAAAGGTGGCCTTGAGAAGTGTTTTAGATAAGCACAGTTCCCTTCGATCAAGATTTGAAATAGTTGAAGGTGCTGCCGTACAAGAAGTGCTAAAACTGCAACCAGATGAGCCAACAATAAAGGAAATCAAACTCACGTGTCAAGAAGACAACCTTGTTAATGATCCAACCTTCCTTGATTTATGCCAGAATCTTGAACAAAGTCACTCTCTTTCTGATGGCATTTTGCTGAGTGCCGGTATTATAGAAATAACAAAGAAAGAAGATACAGAGGCCACTGAAAAGGGACTAACCTATGTGCTACTTGCAGTGCATCACGTTGCCATAGACATTGTTTCCTGGCAGCAAGTTTTGGAAGACTTGGCAACAGCTTTAAAAATGCTAAGTGACAATGATGGTCAAGAACACGTGACGTTGCAAAAATGCATTTTGCCGTTTGCAAGCTTCTGTAATGCCTTGCACGATCAAGCTTCTGGAATCTTTGACGAGGATATTACTTACTGGAAAACCATCGAAGCTCAGTGTGCAGAATCAAGATTGTTTATCAAAGAACATCGCCAGAGCACATTTAAATCTGCTAAGTGGTTAAGCCGTTCATTTGACGCTGGTACACTTCGAACAATGTCTACTAGGCTTGAGTGCTCAGAAGAGCATATTCTTCTCGCCATTTTAGGAAGAGCACTATCATCTATTCATGGAAAAGATAAGACTGCCATAGTGTTGGAAAGCCATGGAAGACAGTTGCCTAATGTTGTTTCCTCATCGACGGTTGGGTGGTGCACTTCCATGTTTCCGTTTGTGTTAGAAGCATTACAAATACACGACATACAGAAACAAGTGAAGCTAATCGAAAAGAAAGTGAAGCAAATTCCACATCGTGGCCTTGGATTTGGATTACTTCAGGCTAATGGAAAGCTGATGATTCCTTTACCCAATATCATGTTCGTGTTTCAGGGTTCACTTGACGCAAGTACGAAACAGGAGTTTGATGGTGGCAAATACAAGTTTGAGCATGTTCCATGGATTGAAGTAATGCAAAGTGAATTGACTAAACGACGGTTTCACCGGCACCCAGAAGAGATTCTGGCATTTGACTTAGAAATCGTAGCATGGATACATGGAGGCCAACTGAAAATTGGCTGTCTTTTTGACACAAAGTCCATTTGTGAATCACTGGTGGAAACTTTAGTTGACCACGTGGAAAATGACCTTAAAGCGCTTGCAAAGGAGTTGAATTGCTACAAAAGGGTGATAACAGCAGAGATTATACCTTTTTTCAACATAAATCCAGAATGTATACAGACAGCAAAGGATTCCCTTATGGAACACGGAATACTTGCCGAGAAAGTATTGGTGTGCCCGCCCGACCAAGCACTTCAGTCAATGATCGAGTCTGTAGATAAAAGGTACGATGTAACAGTTATCATAACCAGACACACTTCAGAAAATCAAGCAGACGAGTTCAAGAAGGCATACAAAGATTTCATGGAAGCAAGGGGTAGTAACAAAGTCATTGTTGTAAATGCAGAAAGCCTTCCTAATTCCGTCAAGTTACCTGTCGAAATAGTTGAAATGGATGGAAATATTGTGCAGCTTCCATTAAGCCTTGGACCAACATTTTACGACAAAGTAACTGACGTACAGTATAACATGCCATTATCCCAGGAAGGATACTCGCAAATTGGGCTAATCATTGCTAGATCAATTCGAGCAAGAGTTGATGGAAACAAATACAAGGTTATAGCTGTCGATGCAGATTACACCTTGTGGGATGGAGAATGTGCTCATGGGTGCGTGGGTATAAACACAGGAAATGTTTGTCTTCAAAAGTTTTTATTGAAGAAGAAAAGAGAAGGTTTGCTGCTGGTGATACTGAGCAAAAATAGCTATCAAGATGTTGTTAAAGTCTTTGAAACACAAAGAGACCAGATGATCTTGGGGCTCAATGATATTGTAGAAGTAGTGGCAAATTGGAATTCTAAAGCCGACAACATAAGAACCGTTGCACAACAGCTGAACTTGGACCTCAACTCGTTTGTGTTCATAGACGACAATCCCCTGGAATGCGAAGAAATGGTGACCTCTTGTCCAGAAATACTTACCCTGCAGCTTCCGTCAAACCCAAACCTTCTCGGAAATGTTTTGGATAACCTTTGGAGTTTAGACAACATGGATGTAACCAAGAAATCCTCACAAAGAACTGAGATGTACAGAAATGAGTCTGCAAGACAAAAAGACATGGATAAAGTAAAGAAAGTAGATGCAGCTAAACGCCAAGCTGAAGTGACTAAGCTCCTGGCGAAATTGAAGATGAAATTGACATTCTTCAAGACAAATGTTTTGTCCATAAAGCAAAATAGAACTCTGCTCAAGAGAACTGCCGAATTACTTCAGAGAACCAACCAGTTTAAACTAAATGACGTCTTTACTAAGCTTTCTGATTTTCAAGAGGAAGATGCTTGCTGGCTCATTTCCTTGGATGACTGTCATGGATCTTACGGAATTGTGAGTGTTTGTGTAATCGATAAGAGTTCGTCCAACCTAAAGCAATGGGTTCTAAGTTGTAGAGCTCTCGGGCGAATGGTTGAAAGCCGTATACTGAACGAAATGTATGCTTCATTTAAAGAGGGTCTACAACTGTCAGTTAGTCGAACAGAACGCAACGTTCCAACCATCAACTTTTTGGAGACTCTTGGATGCAATATTGGCACGACCGGTTTAATATGTGTTAATGTTCAAGACATTCATCTTTTGCGAACCGCAGAAACCTTACATACAATTGAAGTCACTGCAGACGCAACCTCACTTACAGAAAATATCTACTCCCAAAACGGTATTCAGCATATTGATGAAGATATGAGGAGTGATATTCCTTTTGCTTTGCCAACACTAAAGGATGTCAACTGGGCAATAGAAGTGGAATGGTCTTCGACAATGAAACAACAAAGTGAGCGCCACAATTTATTTCCTGTCATTCGAAGTCGACGAGCCGTCAAGAAAACAGAAGAAACCGGCAAACGTGAAGATTGCCATTTTTCAAACAGCAGAACCCGAGTTCTTCAATCGGAATGGATGGAAGTGCTAAAGATCGACCAAAAGCCTCAAAGTACAGACAATTTTCTTGAGCTTGGTGGGAACTCATTTTGTGCTGTTTTCCTGGTATCAAAACTTCAAAGAGAGTTGAACATCGAGATCAGTGTTGCTGACGTGCTACAATATCCGAAGTTCGGCGATTTCCAAAACTTGGTTTTGAAAGCTCCAAAGACCAACGAAGCCAATAAATGCAAGAGCGTTAACATGCGATGCACACCACTTTCTGCAGCTCAGCAACGCATGTTGATAATACAGGAATCTGCGCCTG
>OCZR010143978.1:0-11024 GCA_900234385.1 Anemonia viridis | reverse complement strand
AGCATAAAAGTCGTGATTTTTCTGGCAGCGCGTTCCACAGGTCGAGTAGTCTGTTGTTCGATATAAGCCCTTTCACGGTTTAAGAATCGTCTTCAGTATGCATGCGATTTTATCCCGAATTTCACAGCTTCTTTTGTTTAATTAGGAACAAAAGAAGGTTCAACAAAAGAAGTTGCGAAATTCGGGATAAAATCGCATGCGCACTGAAGACGATTCTTATACTGTGAAAGGGCTTATACAAAACTTCCCAGGCCAGCATTGATTCTACAGAGCATATGAATGCTAAAAAGTTTCGTTGGGGACTGAGACCAAAATCGAGCGATTTTTGATTTAGCTGAAACTTTCCTAGAATAATCTTTATGGTTGTGATAATCACTGGTTCATTTTTTTTCTTGGTATTCCGATGCAAATTATCATTTTAAAAGTCGTTTATCCTATTGAAAAACATTAATACACTTATAACAAATATCACTAGACATATTTAAGCTTCAAAAACTATTTTAGTGAACTCAGTATTGTTTTCACAATTCGAATTCGAATTTTTAAGGATCATTGTCCCTTCGGATCACTCTCCGTCCGTGTATTGAGACGAATAAGATATCAGGGTAAAAATGTCAATACATGGATCACGGTCTCTAATAATTTCTATTTTTGCTCTAATTACGTCTAATGATACTTCCAATGGGTTGGGTTGACGGCAAAGCGGGTTCAGTCGTCGCATTGGCAGACATCACCGTATAGCATCTTACACCTAGGATCAAACAGGAATGCGCAATATCAGAATACTTTCTCCCAATCTCTTCTCACTGGTAAGTCACGTACGTAGTCTTTTGCCACCACCTTCGTTGACAAATGTGGTAAGAAGACGCCATGCAGCTGGCGTTCACTGGGTGCCTGTAAACGGCAATCGCAGACCCGTGCAGTGTTAGACATCTTTGCGATATACCCGCAATTAGTGCTAATTAATGTTCACGGGTTTAGGGCTGCACTCTAATACAAAGATATCTTTACGTGATGCGGAATAGTGGAAAAGAAATTCCTTCTGATAAAAAAATAACCGTAAACCTGTAAGACTCGAAAACGCTCATATGTGGACTGATTCCATGAAACACCCGTTGAAAAAATCTTGTAAATAAACTTTAATTCATTGCATGAAATTCTCGCGACACCTTGATTTTGTAATTTTGAAGGTGGCATATTTTATCAGTCTCACTAAACTTTAACTTCACCATTTGGCAAGAGCATCATATATTTAAGTTAAGACTTGCTTATGCCAGGTATAAGCCCCAAATCCCCCTCCTCTCCCCAGCCCCCAGAGCCAGCTACGCAGGCTACAAGCCACCTACCCCTCATAACATCTTTTGGGTACATGCATGAGTTGGCAAATTTCTATTTTTATAATTGCTTTTCAAAAACTCATGAATAATTCATAAGCTTTTGGTCCAATTGGTGCCACCATACATGTCACGTGCATGGACCTTTACACCCGATAAAGGCCTCTTAATTAGTATTTAAATGATCTTTATATAAAGACCACATGTGTCTTTATATGAATTATATAAAGAGTACATGTGGTCTTTAAAGATCACTCGAGTACTATGAGGATGACATCATCAGAGATGAAGTATACATCCAAGTTTAGATGAGACTTAGAGCCTCATCAAGGTTGTAGTAAACCCTAAAAATCTTTGCCTTTAGAACGTGCCTGTCGCCCGTCTTGGCCTTGGCACGCAATATCCATGTGTGGGAGCTTCTTTTTAATCTGGTTGCGCATGCCTGCGACGTCAAACCTCTATCGAAGTATAAAAATCCATCGAAGTATAAAAATCCATGACGTGTGTGGTTGGACCAAAATCCTTTAAATTGTTTATGAGTTTATGAAGCAGTTCAAAAAACTCGCAGATCATGTTTTATCAGGTCTAAAACCTGATAAAACACTCCTGCGAGTTTATTAAACAGTACATAAACAGTACAGCTTGTGGTTGTATATCTGATACAACACGGCCACTCATATTGTATATATTACAAAGAATTCCTTATTTTTTGCTTCATGGCTTAGGGGTTTTTTGCCCCCTCCTTTTAAGTTCCTTCTGCAGCCCCTACCATAAGCTTCTTGAGTAGAGATCAAGTTGTACTTGCATCTTCACATAAACCCTTATAAGAACATTACATGATGAAATATATAAATATAACATATGCAATACCAGGTAAAATGTTAAGTTTGTTCTATCAGAACTTTGAGTTTAGCCATTCATTATTAATACCTGTACTTTTGAAGTCACCTTCAAGATTAGGCCAAACATTTTACAATTCATAGATGTGATGTGTTATTTTGGTTTATTTTATTTTCTAAAAACTTATGCAAAATAGTATTACTCCAGTTGCAACTTAGAGCAGATGCACTTTTGACAGTCTCACTTGCACGTAATACATCAGAATAGTTTATGGAAATTCAAAGTATTTGTATTGTTCAAGATCAACAATTATAAACATCTTAACTTGCAATCGAGGCTAACCCTGTACAAATGCATCTGCAGTAAAGCATTTCAGCGATTCTTCAAACAAAGTCAAATCCTCGACTGTGTATTGGAAACTAACGTACTCTGTGTTAGCTTAACTTCTGTTGTTATTGAAATACGTAGTCTGTGTCCCGTACAAGGGGTACAAGCCCTAATCATGGTAGTTATTTCTTTGCTTCACCATCAGAAGCAAACTTCTCTTCCACCCTTTGTCCACTGGCCAGCCATTCCTTGCTACTTCTGTACATATGTAGGATCTAAATTAATAGAAGAGCAAAACAAAAATAAAGCTTTCACCTTTGACAGAAGAAATCAAGTGAACTAGGCTAACTACCTCCTTCAAAGATGCGATATCTTGCACGAGTTCCTCGATTCGATCTGTTCGTCTTTTAATACTTCTTTCAAGAGTTTGTTGTTCTCTCTCTAGTTCACGATAATACTCTAACTTATCCATATTCTATTTTCGCTTCATATTCTTCTCTTTATCCCTTTATTTTAACCCCATCTTTTTTTTCTTTTTTCCTTCTCATTTGTTCGAAATCACCAGGCGTTCCTTGTAATAGTCCACAGGCAACCCAAGCTAGAAGACAAGACAAATGTTTAATCACGTTAAATACGACTTCCTATGTCAAAGAAAAGCACCTTGATAACTTTCTTTTTATTTTTCATGTCTTTTTTTTCACTTTTTGAAGATTTAATTATGTAAGAATCACAGAGACTTTTCAAAAGTTTTTGCTTGGGCTTCCTGAGAACAACCCGTTTCGGCCGATTATCGACTTGTATCGACTTATTATCGATTGAGGTTCTTTAGACAAGATGGCGGACGAAGAGTGTCGCACGTGTGTTTTGTGTGGGACAGTTGTGACTGGATTCGAAGCAGTAGCGGCTTCAGAATGCGCGGAGAAACTCAATTGCAAACCAACCAGGAAACAGGGGAAAATATACTTTAAAATTCCTGTCGAATCAGTCGCAAAAGCTAAAAAATTGCGTTCAGTTGAGCACTTGTTTGTAGTTGTGAAGGAGGTCGAAGATTTTGGCATCAGTAACAGCGATGAAGACAAGGAAACTGTGCTGAAAAGGCTTTATAAACTTGTGAATGACATTAATTGGGATCAAGGTCTGGATATATGGAGGGATTGTACCAAATACCAAGGACCTTTGAAACTAGTTGAGAAACCACGTGATAGCACTGCTGATGATGATGCTAATCATGATGGTGATGATGATGACAGCACATGTAAGGTTAATGGGAGTGCTTCTAAGAAAGCAAAAGTTGAAGACCTTCAATCCCTCCCAAGATTCCGTGTAACTTGTACAAGAACAGGATCAAAGCACAGTTTTTCATCCATGGAGGCAGCGGCAAGCTTTGGAGGGGCAATAAATGATTTATTTCACTGGCGTGTGGACTTATCAAATGCAGATATCGAGGTTTTGCTGAATATTACTAACAACACCTTGATAATTGGTATTGCTCTTACTCGGCAGTCTTTAGGAAAGAGAAATATACAACATTTTGGTCCAACGACTCTAAAGTCCTCAATAGCCTACTGTCTTCTTCATTTGGCATGCATTCATCCTGGTAAGTGTCATCATTATCCTGTTCCCTTGTTATTCACCTATCAATGTTTAGCCCGAGGGGGGGGGACCCTGGGACGAGATGGGGATTTTGATTTCAAATTTATTTTGTCTGTCAAAGTTGCCCTACCTCTGAAACGATCTGACTACCCTCAAACCTTTATCTTTCAAAGTTAACTATAATTCCCGACCTGGGTTTGAAAAACACAATCAAAGTCCCCACCTCCTCCCGGGGTCCCCCCTCAGGCTAAACATTGATAGGTGGCATTAGTACCAACAGGTAGACCAAACAAGGTCCTGTGTATGGTTCATAAAGAAGCATATGAGAGTTTTATGAAGATATAGAGGAAAGAAGAAGTTACATGAGGGTGGCATGAAGATATAAAGTCCACTTCATGTGAAAATATTAAGCAATTATTGGACAAGGTTGAACAAAATATTGTGATTTGTTAGTGGCGAGCAGGCACAATTATTTGCCGATGCCGAAGGCAGAGGCAAATAATTGCGTGCAAGACACTAACAAATCACAATATTTTGTGAAAACCGAGCTCAATAATTGTTTTATCATTTATATTATTTTTTCAGCAGAGCCTGCGAGTCAAACATATTTTGTGAAAACCGAGAGTATGAGTCAAACATTGACTATTGCGCATGTGCAGACCGTTATTTGCAGCAAAAATTCTTTTCACTGTAATACGCATGAGCAGATCATTATTTGTAGGCAGTTATTTGCAGTTCTCTCTACCAATCAGAAACACGAAAAAGATTATATGAATGATAAAAATATTTTATGTGCAAGCCCAGTAAACAGTTGAAACATTTTTCAGCACAAGAAGATAAACTTCATATCTTCAAGCCAATGTGTAATTTTCTTTTTGTTAGATGATAGTTAGCACTAACACTAACGTGGACTGCGTCGGTGTTTCTAATGAAACAGTTATCTTGAATTAATAAATTTTACACCGTAGTGAATAGAAGAGCTGACGTTTCGGACGTTAGTCCTCCTTTTAGTAAGTAGATATATCCCCAAGCAAAACAAATGTGATACATGCTTGTTGTAGACTAATTAAAGGCGAAGCGCTCATTCATGCCAAGAGGGTTGTGCTTACCTAAGGTGTGAATAAGCCTCATTTCTTTAGTTTTGCAACTCGCAATGGTTGCCGCCGGTAATTAAAGATAAGCCAAAAACAACAAAGTCAGAGATAGAATGATCAGGAGAATTAAAATGGCGGGAAACAGGTTTGGAAAGATCATTAGTCTGAATGTTATAGAGATGATCCCTTACGCAATCACCTAAACAGCATCCAGTTTCACCGATGTATAACTGATTAAAGTTAGAACATTGAATACAATAAATAATTTTGGATTAATTGCTTTAATTATTCTATTGTTATTTTTAATCCTCTTGTTTTCTTTTGTTCTTATTGACAAAAAATTGCATCATCACATTGTCAACGTAGTGTGGACTCCTTGCAGCATATTGAAGTGCAGGTCAATTTGAAAGACAAAACAATAGGTTTCCAACTCTCAGGAGATTGAAATTCTTTTGTTTTGTCCTCCAAAATTGAGCTGCTTTGATGTCGCATGTAAGGAGGTCTGTATCTTCAATAACTTTATACATTGCAGGTGATGTAGTCTGTGATCCCATGTGTGGGGGAGGGTCCATACCAATTGAAAGTATCCTCAACTGGCCTATGGCGGCTCATTTCTGTGGCGATAACCATGAACTGGCCACTGCAAGAGTTCTAGCAAACTTGACCTGTGTATCAGAAGATGAAAAGAGGTATATAGACTACTGCATTCAGGCTTTTATTTCTTTCTTTCAAATTCAAACTTGTGCTTTCATTTGGCCTATACAGGTCATGTTTTTTTACATTTCTTTTGCGCTTTCATCTGTTATTGGATGCTGTATTATTGAACACAGCACAGAAAAACTGTTGAAGAAATAGAAAACAATCGTGCATGCTGGGATTTGCAGAACACGTACGAGAGAAGTGTTAGGAGAAGCAAGGCGCATAGCGGAGTGCTTCTCAACACTTCTTGAGTGTTTCTGCCAATCCCCAAGTGCCTTATAACTGCACACAGCACAGCACAAAGTTTTCTATTTCTTCTATAAAATACAAACACGCAACATGCAAACACATGTGCTCTGTGCTCTCATAATGATCAGTTTTGGCCAATCAGAGCATGGTCTGATCTACTGCTAGTACAGTAGCAGAAATGTCTGTAAAGGAAAATTATTAGACCTCTTTAATTTCGGTGTAATGTTTTCCCATTTCAGACCACGTCATTCCCTTGAGTATAATTTCTTTGTTTATAAATATAACTACAGTGTGTTGAGTGGAGTTTGATGTCTCATCTACAAACGACAGAAGCATTTCAATGGCTAGCAATCAAAGAACTAAACTAGAATGATTACATTTTTAAGGGGAGATTTTTGGGTGAATTAAAGATTGATGACTGTCAATATGCTAGTTGGCAAACAGGACATCACACTCCATGGGTCACGCTTCAATTTAAAATGATTATAACATTTGCCCATAAAAAGGTGTACATGAATATGGATTCAACTCAAAAAGTCAGTCTAAGGCCAACAAGGAAGACGTGATGGCCTAGTGGTTGGTGGGTCGGGCTCTGGGTCAACTGGCTCGGGTTCGATTCCCGGCTCGGGCGGTTGCGTTGTGTCCTTGGGCAAGATGCTTTACTTTCACATTGCCCCACTTCACCCAGGTGTATAAATGGGTACCAACGAATTGTCAGGGTTACCTGGCATGTTGGGGGGTACCCTGCGATGGGCTAGCGCCCCATCCAGGGGGGTAGCGATACTCCAAGTCGCTTCATGCTAAGGAAACCGGGATAAGCTCTACTCAAACAAGAATCTTATTCTCAAGAGAATGACCCCAACATTATGCTAAAGCTAAAGGGGAGTATCATTATAATTTTTTCTTTTGTTTATATAAGGTGTTTTCCACAAGATATTTATCAATGGGATACATGTAACCTACCCCTAAGGACCAGTACAGTTGATGTCATGGTAACAGATATGCCATTTGGAAAGAAAAGTGGCTCACGACAGTTAAACTGGACACTTTACCCCAAGACTTTGGGTGAAATGGCCAGAGTTTGTGCACCCAAAACAGGTCGTGCTGTCATTCTGACACAGGACAAGAAAGTGATGAAAAAGACTTTAAATCAAGTTTCACAGTGGTGGAAGGTGAAGACTACTTTGTGGATTAACATGGGAGGGTTACAAGCTGGTGTTTATGTACTTTCAAGAACTGACAAATGTTTTCTAGATGCCTAATGTTGACCAGTGTAGTACTGTAGGCAATAAAGCTGGGATGTGCTTGCAGCCACTTCTAGCACCTAAAGTATATAGCTAGCTGCAAGCACAACCCAATGTCAATATTAGAATCCACAATTTAATAGACCTTACTGATTTAAACAATCGCCTTGTTTCCATGCCGAGAAAACATATACCTTACCGATTTCATTTCACGAATTGTTTCCTTGCATGGGAACAAAGCGAATGTGTAAATCAGGGGCGGATCTAGGAATTGAAGGAGGGTGGGGCCGGAAGAATATTGTATGACCAAAACCTTCTAGAAAAGGGGGCGGAGAAATTTCAAACCTAAAAGATCAAACATTCCATGGACCCCTTGGACCCCTCTGGATCCACCACTGCTTACAGTTCTTAAAGCAAATACCTCATTTGCATACTTCTGTAATAACAGCTATTTGGAGGACAAAATAAAAGAATTTCACTCCTGGGAATTAGAATCAATTTTTTGTCCTTCAAATTGAGCTGCATTCCAACGTGCTGCAAGGTCTATAATTATATTCAAGGTTGCACAGTCATTTTGGACAATAAGCCTTTTATTGGCCTTTCACTTGGTGAATATGTAATGTAGGTAGTCCTGCAGGTTCCACATGAGTGCTGCAGATCAAGTCCAAGCACAGTGGAGCAAGTAAGTACACATACTGTAAATTAAAAGATATATTTTTAACATAATACTACATGTAAGATCAGAGGTTATTTTAAATGTTTCTTGTTTATTTGCTAAGTGCATTACATTTATCTCAGTCTAATTTGTTGCTAAGTGCAGATTCATAAAAGTTTTACTACATATGTTCAATGTCATAAGTAAAGCATGTCTAGTCACAGCATTTTCCAATCACATGCAAATTATATGATTGGCAGTTGTGACAAAATAATCTTTTGGTGGACACCAGTCAAAGTTTGTTTCCATGGCATTGTTGGAAAATACAAAATTATCAAGGCATGTGGAATGTTGTGAAAACGTTTGACAATGATTAAGACCTCGCCAGAAACCAAAGCAACTCCTAAGGTCTCATCGTTTTTAGCTGCTATAGCATGATGAATATTGTAAATCAGTGCTACAATGTAGTACTTGACTCTACAATGTCCCTCTCAATTCTCTTAACAGCTGTTGTAATAGCAGTGTTGCTACATCACATACATGATGGCAGCCATGACAAGAGGCACAAGAACAAATCTCCCCCTGGGAAACCAAATTTGATGGCTTCTGCCTCCTGTTACGGCTGCCCCATCATGTGATGCTTTATCCTCAATTCCCTGAGGATTCAAACCATACATCCTCAATGCATTCTTCAGGTTTGTGGCTGACAATATTTACCTTATTCTCACATTTATTTTTTTATTTTATCTAACCTGTAAAATAGACATCACCTATCAGTATTATGATCACCACCACCATCATTGTCATCATTATTTTTAGTTTCTTTTAACTTATACCTATGCTACTAAGACTACTGGGTTTTATTTTACAGGTTAGATAACTTGATTTTATTTACAGCTAATTTATATCACACATGACCAGTAACCCAAATGCTTTGGAGTTTAATTAAATCAGCAGCTTTGTTTGAAATTCCAAATCTGTGCCAACTATGATCATAACTCCAGTAGAGTGCACACACACACTAAACCCATGAACTTCAATTACTACTATTTCATACAGAATCCTTTGTTTTCATTTGTTTAATTATCACTTTTTAGTACAAAAAGTTAGTATGTTTCACAGGTTTAGTGCATGCACTCTAACTCAGATTATCTTTTAAGGATAAACATTTTCCAGCAGATACTTAGTGATATGGTTGGGAAGTGAATTATATTGGAAAGTATTCAAAGTTGTTCAAGATATGTGGTCCAAAACCTATCATTTAATTATTTTTTTTTAGAAATTGGAGCCTTTGATCAGAGAGCCTTGAAAACTACATTAGAATTCTTTGAATTACTGATTACACATGCCATTAATAAGCTTTATTATAAGGTAGATTTAAGGCTTTCCTTTGACATATTCATAATTAAAATACAAACTTTAAGGATTTCAAGCATGTGAATGATATTCGAAGGTCATCAGAAGGCTACCACAGTGTAGCCGACACGTCAATTTCTTCGAATATCCATTAAGTTTCTATTTCAATTAAGCTGTATTATTATTTTGCCTACAATTATTACATTAACAGAGGTTAAATAAATTAAATTGCTTTAGTCAAAGTCACAATCAAAGCTTCCTCCTGATGACCAAGAATGATCCGAGTCCCATCCGCCAAACCCATGGCCATGACACCCATAACCCCCTGAAGCTCGACCCAACATGTATCCCATTGCAGCACCACCCAAAGCTCCAGCTCCAGCTCCCATCAACATCTTATTCCGACCACTCTTATGCCCTTGGTTGGGATTTTGTACATATACTGTCTGAGTTGGTGGCCCTTGATAATGTTGCTGTGGGTATGCTGCAGGGGGAGGTGCTGCGTATCCTCTTGGTGGTGGTGGTTGTGGGTTATATGGTTGTTGTGGGTATGGTTGTTGTGGGTAGCCTTGTTGTGGATAGGGAGATGGTTGTCTTGGGTATTGAGGATATTGTGGTTGTGGTGGGTAGGGTTGAGCTGGTGGTGGATATGCACTTTGAGGGTTTGGCATGGGATATGGTCCTGGTGCAGCTTGACTGTAAGGAGGTGGAGGACCCACTAATGGATACACAAAAAAAGAAACATCAATTAGAATAATTATAATTATCATTAATAGCAATAATGAACAATTATTGTAATATGGCCAGCTTCTTGGCCTTTGTTTTATTTCTTTACATGAAATTCAATCAGTTTCTACATTGAAAACAAACATGAAATAATTCCCACTATTTTCGCATCCATCCCATTCCCTTAACAACTGGAGTAAGAGCACTATAATAAAGTACAGTACTGTTGCTTATAGAAACTTACCTGGTGCTTGGGGTTGGGGGTTGTACCCATATGGTGCTTGCTGAGGGGGGTGGCCTTTGCTGACATTGCCTCCATACGTTATCTGCAAAAATAACACAGATATGAATGAATAAGCTTATCATAGTGGAGGTTTCACAACCTGGTCCACAAAGTCACCAGCAAAAAACTTGACAAAATCCATTCAGCAAAATTGTTTTTCCTGTAAAAAGTTCAATGCTGTGTGTTTGTAATGTTTTGTAAAATACTGCTTGGTTGATTTTTCTCTCTTGCAATGTGATTGGTCTGGTGTACTTAGTCACATGTCATGACCTTGCCGGGATTGTGTCCACACCATTTTTGTGCCATGTTTTGTGCATTTGATTGGGTGAAAGTGTACTTTGCCTTGCTGTGACTGTAATGTTTTCTAGATTTTTGATTGGCTAAGGGTTTGTTATGAGTGCATTGTGTGAAGCTTTTCATAGTTGCAAAATCTGCTCTAATACAGTACATCATAGAATCCCACAATCTCAAATCTTCTGGGAATTGGGCAGAGCTTCATAATAACAGGTGTACAGGATTGTACAAAAAGGTCTAGGTCTAGGTATGTAGAGGCAGAGGCTATAAACGCCCCCGGGGGGGGGTACTCCCCTATATTCGCTATACGGGTACGTGCCGCCAAGCAGG
>OCZR010143919.1:0-10363 GCA_900234385.1 Anemonia viridis | reverse complement strand
ACCTTTTGCTTTTTTGCTCATTTTGTTGTTGGAGACATTAAAGGAGATATGATAGGTTGAAACTCGTTTATTATCATCAATATTCAATACATTGGATCGAAGTGATTTGAATCTAGCTTCGAGTTCCAAAAATTTAGTCTCTAGAGCTTTATAGTCTTTATAGATTTGCGGGGTTGGCTTAAACTTTGTCTCTTAGAATGATCTTTATTGCTGGGGTTGAGTTTTGATTCTTTTCTAAGGTCATCAATGATCTTAGTGTCTGATCTAATGTTGTTCTCTTGTTGTTCGATCATTAATTTGATGAGATCCTGCTCAGCCTGCTTGCAAATTCTCTCTAAACCTTTCTGGAATGCTTGGTCTTGTCGCAGGTGTGGTTTAGGACGGTACCGTAAGCTGCTGGGACACGTGGAATTGGCATAGTATTCCTTGAGGTTGTTGAGGGACCTGGTTGCTCGTTTTCTCTTATCTTCAAGGTTGGATAAACGGTTTCTGGTTGATGATGACTGTATGGTTTTCTGCCTTTTAGGGTGGCTAGGTGGTATGATATCGTTATCTGAGGAATCAGCTTTCCGTTTTCCCGTTAGAGTGGGAGGAATTGGTGTCAGGTCAAATAGTGGTTGGCTATCTGTCGGCTGGATGCCATGGTAGTTCTAAGAAGAACTGTTTCGTATAGCTAATAGAGGTGCAAGACCGGTTTCGGAATACTTTATAAGTAATCCTTCGTCAGTTGCGTATATCACTTAGATTGTTGTGGTGTTGCTCGCAGTGAGCCGATTGATCGCAGCTTAACTTATCACTTGAAAGGAGAGGCCTGGTCTTTCCGGCGTTCACATATTCCTGCTTGCTATTTGAATAACTATTGTTTTCTTTGGAATGTGGGCTTTGCGAATGCACAAGAAATTATACATAATAAAGGAATAATGTGTAGTATGATGAAAGAGAACTACCCACTGACTTCACTTCAATCCTTGTAAATCTTCTACACCAGTTTTGAACACAATTTTCAGTAAGCACCAAATTGTTTTTGGGTTTCATGTCCAACACAAATTCTTCTATGAAATGAAATGGTACTTGATGTGATTTATCATATGATAAATTGAATGTATAGTAGCTTCCAATTAAAACTATCATAGCATTAAAATAGGTTGTTGATGTCATCTCGAGGAAGACTTTCTTTTCTATCACAAATAACATAATAATAATAGTAATTTATTAACTTATAGTGCGCTTTTTACATAAAATGATCAAAAGCACATAAGAAATTGAAATAGAATAATATATTATATGCAATTTGAGTCATATGAACCAAAAACAATTCTATATATAAAAAGATAATACTACTACTAATAATAAATTTATATAATGATAATAAATGATAGCATTGTTATAATACTATATAATCTAATTAAATGACTATAAAATTTTCTAAGAACTAAAAGCTATTAATGTAAAAAAGATAAGTTTTAAGGCGCGATTTAAAAGTAACGAGGGATGAAACATTGCGGAGTTCAACAGGGAGCTCGTTCCATAATTTTGGAGCAGCCATGCTAAAAGAGCGATCACCAAAAGTGCGCAGCATTTTTCCTTTGGGAAATAGCGAAACAGTGCTAGCACCTGAGCGCAATGAATAACGTACGTGTTGCCTAATGTTAATTAGTTCACTAATATAAGTTGGGCCATACCATGTAAAGCCTTAAAGGTTAAAAGATCTAACAGGAAGCCAATGTAGGTCCCGAAGAACGGGCGTTAGGTGATCATATTTACTAGTGGATGTCAATAACCTTGCTGCAGCGTTCTGTACTCTTTGAAGCTTAACTATCTCACAATCAGGTAAACCAAAGAGAAGACTATTACAATAATCAAGCCTTGTTGTAACAAATGCATGCAGAACCATTTCCAGCTTATCCTTAGGCAGAAATTTGCTTAGGCGCTTAATATTATACAACCAAAAGAAAGCTGCGCCACAAGACTTGGATATTTGAGTAGACATAGTAAAGTTAGTATCAAACCAGGATCCTAAATTACGCACTGCTTCGGCAGGCTTTATATCTGTACTACCAACACGAATCGTACAAGCATTAATTTTCGAAAGTTATTGTCTAGAACCTATAATTAGAAATTCAGTCTTATCATCGTTTATCTTTAACTTGTCCTGGAACATCCATTTTCTTAAATCATAAATACAGTTCTCCATGACACGAACCGCCTCAGCTAGTTCCAAAGGACTGTTAAGCTTGAAAGAAGCATATAATTGTGTGTCGTCAGCAAAGCAATGTGCATTTGGAAGGTGAGCTTGCACAATTTCGAAGAGCTTGGACGCATAGATCACGAAGAGTAATGGGCCAAGGCAGCTTCCTTGGGGAACCGCAAAACGTAGGTCGAAACAATCTGATTTAGCACCTTCAAACAAGATACGCTGACTGCGCTCTGACAAGTACATGTGCTCTGTTTGCCTGTCCTCATTAAGGGTGAAACATAATGTTGTTTGGTTTGACCTTGTTTCTTTGCAAATCAAATCCTAGAAGACGTTTATATCCTACAAAGCCAGCAGCACTCCAAATCAAGCAATATATGACTGTGAAAGGATTGAGCTTACTTCCTTCACCTGATTTTCAATTACAGACAGATGTGGTGTAAATTTGCTGTCAAGAATTTCGATTTACACCATAAATGCGCCGCACGTATCAATGCGACTATTATTAGGCCTAAATGTTTTACGTCTAAATAAATGTCTCTTGACACATTCCAGTGACACTGCCATGCCGTGACCGTGCCGTTTTTACAGTCTTACGAAAACTGCTCTAATTCACATCAATGAAAATCTGTCCACAGTTCATACAGTATTTAAATAACTCTGAAAAGGAAGAACGAAAAACTATGTAAATTAGTTGTTTAACATGATTGTCTTCCACATTTTCAGGGTGAGTGTTAGTATCTGAGGGCATTCTGTCTAGTGGCATTAATGGGCCACTCCCATCATCTCTGTCTGTTGCTATGGCCTTGCTGTACTTGTATATAAGGTTTCCTTTTCTGTTGTCTTGCAATCTTTTCATGGCTCTAATGGAAAGGCTGGCAAAGTTCCCAGGGCTAGTGGCTAGTTCGCTGCCTTTACGAACATTTCATCCAATAGGGTTTGAGATACATTGCAATCAAGTTTATGTAACAAATTTAGAATAATTTGTTTAATCACTACCTTGACTCCTGTAGCTGACTAACAATGGCAGACATTGTATCCAGCAAGCTCTTGTTACTGAAATATTTAAGTGCAGTTTGCACTAATTCCTCAATTTCAGCTGGTGGCATTAATTGCAGCTGATGCAGTAGCATTTCAGACAGGCAGAGATCATTCCCACTGTCATCATTTCCACTTTCCTCTTCCACACTTAGTCCAAAGTCCTCTTCAGCTTCTTCCAAAGTTTTGTACTTTGGTGCAAAGTTTCGGAAAACCTCTAAGCGTACTGCTGTTCCTGTAATAAAAATTAACTAAGTTGATAAGAATTATCATTCAGATAAAAACCTTACTTCTTACATTACTAAAAATGTTGTGATTTGCATAAAGCACATATCATAACATTATATAACAGACTTTTGATAATCATCAAAACTGTAATAGAAACTTCCCAGTTCATAAATGATTTACCTTAGTTTTGCCTATAGTCCATTTTACACCAGCCTCAACAGCGTGCAATACATTCTTTAGAATTCGATCACAGCCCACGCTAATGTAAGGTATTTACACATCCACTAACAATTGAAACACTTAAAAATTTCGCAGGCTTTAGTCAAATTCTAAAGAATATATTGCAAGCTGTTGAGGCTGGAGTTGAGCAAGGGGGACTGTGAAATGGACTACAGTGTACATGTATTAAAGTGTACTTTTTGTGATATTTATTTTTTTATGAACTACAGCCACATAAACTTGTAAAATTCCCCAGTGATTAAATACCTGATCTGATGACATTGGTCTTCGACATATTGTGCTGCTTTACTCCAAAAGTGGTGTGAGGAGCCAAATGATGGCCAAAGCTTACCATGTGGTATTTCATCCCTAGATAAAGCTATAAACTGGACCAAGGCTTTTTTCTCATTTCTCATCCAAGGATTGACAGTTCTTTTCTTCGGAGAATAGCTCAGTCTTTTGGGAGAATGGACGGCCTTTTTCAAAATTCTCCGTGCAGCCTGCAAGATCATTATAATAAATAATTTAGAATTAGTGATTTTTAGGCAAAATCAGCTCTTTACAAACACTCACACGATTCCACCATCTGTTATAATTTTTTTATACAAAACTCAAATTACCTGTTATGTTTACTCATGTATGCTAAACAAGATATAGATATCGATATTCATGGATTTCATACCTTCTGCGATGGACTTAACAAGTGTTGTCCAGAGAAATTTAGAGATTTGGAAGCTGTAGAACTTGGGGTCGATGGTTCCGATGGACTTTTATTGGCGGGCTTATGCGGTGTGTCGCCTTCAGAAACGTGTTTTCGTTTCTCCATGACTGTTAAAAACGTAATTGAAGACATAAAACATCGTGAAGAAGCACATATCCATTATTCCAGGGAATAAATTGAAAGAAAGAGGCGAATAGAGCTTAATATCAACCACGAGGTAATAGATTACAACTCGAAAATACCTTGCTTTTGACACGCGAATTCTGAGATTTCTAGACGAGGTAAAAGGAGGTACAATGCGTTACTATTATTATTTGAACCGTCTTCCTGCCATATAATGCTCTTGGTTACCTTTTAGGTAACGCAGAAACAAGTAAAAGAATAAATTCTTTGACCTCTCAAGGGTGCATCACGGACAATAGCGTCACTGTTCGTGACTACGGTTAAGTTGAATGCGTAAATTATCTTCTCGATTTAAATTAATTGAGCAGGAAATCTCTGAAAACATATCTCTAATAAATAAATTAAAAGATCAACAAGAAAGATATTCACCTATAATCGGGGAACACAGATTATTTCCTCTCAAAAAACAAGAAAATTCCACTACGTGACTACCTTGTTGGCCGCCATCTTGAGAGATTGTGATAACATTTTCGCGCAAGGATTCTGGGATAGACGCACAATCCTCCTTTGTTTTGAAGCAACGTTTCCTTTGTACAAGAAAATTTCGACCAATCACAGGTGCTCAAAACAAAAGCCTAGAAATGCTTTCAATTTGCCATGTTCCCCACGTATAATTTCTGTTTTTTTTAAACTAAGGAAAAAAAACTACTAACTTTAAAAGTTATGGAAGATTTTCCTGTTTTAACCAATGAGATGGACGGTTTATACAATATCACAATTAACACCTTTCTTCTTTCTTTTATGTTTTTTTAGCAGAAAAAGTTTTTTTCATAGTTTTCGCCAAATATTTTGAGGTGGAGTTTTGGATGTTTGCGTTTTATTACATGTTGTTTTAGGTGGTTTTCTCAATAAAATATTTTCAAAACCACATGTACAATATAGAGAATAAAGCTAACGATAGATTTGAAGCAATATTTTCAGTTGAGCTAAAAACAAAGCGAGCAGGAGGCTTGTTTTTTGTTCAAAAATGAGCTAAACTTTAGTAAAGATCAAATCTTACCGGCAAATCTTACCGGCATATTTATCACGAGTTACTTGATCCTAAACTGTCAATCCAGTCTTGACAAAATAAAATCTTCCCATTATTCGCCATTCAGAGAACATAGCAATGAAATTCTCCAAGGTACAGGAGGCAGTGATTTCCAAAGCACATGATCTGTTTAATAGCGACGCGTTGACGGCAATTCAACTTGAAAGACATATTTGTCTATTTTACTCTTTTGTTGTTGTCCACAAACTTGCAAGAAAAGAAAAAGTTCTTTTGAAATTCTGTTTTTCGACTCTTAGCAAATGAAAAGAGGAAAAAGAAAACATATTTTAGCGAACTGTAAACTCTCAACTTTCGCCAAGTTTGCATACAGTTTTCATAGGAGAGTCGCTACTGATTCGCTGTTTAGCTGTCATTCACCGATTGATATTTGTAAACAAGTGAACATTAGAATGGCTTTCTACTTGAAATGTAACATTATATATCATTTCTTAACATTTTGTACATCAAATCATACATTAAAAGTGAAAAGGCTTTTACAACAATTCTTTTGAAAGACTTAGATGTCTTGGAGAAAGATCGTCTATAACAATGGTCGGCCGTGAAGATTGATGAACGCTTTTGTTTCGCATTTTCTATAAACTTTTGTCCACTGAACTATAAACAAAAAATCGCACAACCTTCTCGCACAATTTGGAATAAATAGTCACTCGTAATGTTTTTGAAAGTTCTCTAATTGCAAGAACTTTCAAAACATTACTCGTGTCTATTAATTTCCAAATAGACCCTTTTCCAGTTCGTCAGATACCACTGTGGTCCTTGATTGCATACTCACTTGCTCAGGGTAAGCCTCACTTCAGTGTCTAAATATTCACAAATACTAACGGTAATGTAAAGAATGTACAACTATAACAATACAAACACTTTGAAATTCAACGAACATTCACTGGAATGCATAAATATTGAAGATCAGAACTCGAAACTGGAGTATTGTATTTCACTGATATATTGTTTGCACTCTACTTGAATAATTATGAAGCAATAAATTAGATAATAATTTGTATATTCCCCAGGTTTTGGTAAACACACTCTGATAGGATTTTTTGCATCAAACCCTCGTGTGCTGATATCTCTCTTCAATACCGAATCAGGTCAGCCCAAGGTCTCTTGGGGAAGGCTCAGCTGGATGGCAAACAAACTTTGAAATGATTCATATCTTGAAATTGCAAGTAATTTATAAAGAGAAAAATGTATTTTGTAAAAAAGTTTGCTAGCTATATACATAAATTATGGCTACATAATTTGTGAAAAATGACAAAATATGTAATTAATAATTGTACACATATAATATATGCAAATAAATACCTTAGTGTACCGCTTCCTATTTCCTGGAACATTTCCTCCAAGAATCTTTGCCATAAACTAGAGTAAGAGGAAATTCTTGCCTTAAAATTTTCAGCCTTAACTAATGGCTCTAAGATTTCCTCTAACTTGTCATCACCAGGAGCTTTCCTTGGAAATGATGCAAAGAAGATATTGGTAAGATGATAATGATAATGATATTGGATTTGTATAGCGCACTTTTCCATGTAAATAGTTCAAAGGCGCTTTACAATGACATGAATGAGGTGGTTAGTATGAAGTGTAGACACTGAGGTAGGTCACTGCCAGAGTTTTATTACGTCCTCAGTGGTTCTTTTACGTCCCTCCTATGCAGGGTTAGGAAGTGTGGAGAGAAGGGAACTCCATTTTAAGTGGTAATGCGAGTCACGCGAAGCTCTAACCATTTGCAGATATTATTACAAAGGCAGCACCTTCTCCTCAGTTATTTTTAAGACCCTGATTGTTAGTCCAGCCGGGAATCGAACCAGTAACCTCCTGCACTTAAGTCAGGCGCTTAACCAAATGAGCCAACCGGGTGGCGGTCAAGATCTGGATTAATAGTGATAGCAATTGGATCACAGAGTTCTAAAAACTCTGAATTTTTCTTTTGCATTGTGACTGTAGCAGTAGCTGTCAGAGCAATTATTGGGACACTTGGGAAGAAGCTTCACAGCACACGCTGGGAAATTTCGCTCACAAAAGTGGCCAAATTGAGCCCACAATATATCGGTCAGCTGTAACACCTCATACCTAGCATATTACTTCATGAGTGTTGGATGTGAAAGGAGATGTACGTGTGGGTACACAATATTTATACGAATGAAGTATTAGCCGCACTGATTCAATCAAATTCAAAATGGTACCGTGAAAGACCAATTTAAGAATACAATCCGCAGTGCTCTGACTGTTGCTCTGTCTGAGCTATCTTCTCAGACCAGTTCAGATACTTCTAAAGTGAATGAGGCCTTGAAAGAGCTAAGAAGTCTTCTAAAGCCCATGGCCGAGAATCATTTCGGGGAATCGAGGTCAAAACACAAGTATCACATTGGCAGATATTTCCCGATGCTTCAAAGAATGGGGCAGAGATGGTATAAGCAATTTACGCGTCGAATGTCGTTTCGATGCTCCGTCAGAAGTTCTTGGAAAATTCGTTTGGAAGTTGATCTGACAAAGGAGTTATTTGACTTGCTTAGAATGGTAGTGAGGAGAACGAGTTATGGATTGTACACCGGTGAAACGAAAGGAAGGAAGTCGAAATTGGTCTTAGCTTTTACTTCTTTTGCCAGAGTAAGAAGTGTTTTCAACAAGATTATGGACACTTCTTACTCTGACGATGAGTTTCTCAAAAAGAAGTTCAAAGATTCGAAGTCAATGCCATAATAGATGAAAACAAGCAATTCGGTATGACTTATGATTATAACAAAGAAAGTTTACAATTTGATTTTCATTACGGTGTCTGGAATGAACACGGCTTCCCAAAACACATATAACTTAACAGTCACATCCTAACATACCAATATGCAATCATTTTGGGTGCAAAGTAGTTTACAACTGAATGGAAACCTTCTAAACTGCTCGTTTGTTCAACTGGCGATGCTTCCTTTTTTCCTTTCATCAGGCTTTTGTTGGTCAGTGTGGCTACTAATTTGTCATATGCAGTTGTGTCTAAAACATGAAACACCAGTGTAGATCACAAAAAGCCAAACAGTAGACAGGCGTGAGTAATCATGCATATTTTTCAATAGCAAACAAGATATAGTGTAATTCAAGGTTGTTTCAATTTTTATACCTTTTTGTAACCAGGTTCTGTCTCTAATTTCTCTATGAGCACATTTGTTAAATAATGGATTGGCAATTTGTTAATAACATGGCTCAGAAATTACTCAAACTTTGCCCAGATAAGGTCACCATTACCACTGTGAGTAGACATTGCGCTCCAATATAAATGGTTTTCACAGGGCTTGATCCAATTCTTGATCTCTTCGCAATTATTTTCTTTGGATACAGCAGTGAGGACGTTCCTTATATCTGTGTGAGAACTTTGTTCGTGTGGCTTGAAATTGAAGTATGTCTATCAGAAATCAAGGTGGTGATACCTAGGACACACGTATCTAACATATATTCCATACAATTTTTGGCACCCCACAAATTCCATCGCATTCCTGCTTTCAGCCTGGTTTCTCTAAAAAATATGCTCATTAATTTATCTGGGAAATTAATAACTTAGTACAAAAGGGTGGGGTACTCTTTTGAAGTTTTGAGGCTGAAGATCCGTAAATTGGTATCGTGAGGGAGGGGGAGGGGCTCGCTTCACCTCCTAAAATTTGCTATTATGATACTTGGGCACCTAAAATAAAAGCACTCGACAAATACACTACTGTAAATGTAAGGCCAAGTCTACTTACCAAGCCTTCACTGATAAGTTTTTCGTTCTACTACTCTTCCCAGTAGACCGTTACACCTCACGTTTTTTCAGGTCGCCGCCTTATGTTTTAAATTGATCAAGTGAACACTTTTTATGTGATGAATTTCTCTGTACCACGTGAAATTTGAGGTACTTAACCTACTGAGTATCGGGTAATGTAATGGGTTGCGTTCTGATATTACATGAAATTGCGCACAATTTGCTTGCTTTGTATAATGGAGTCAGTGACAAGATATTTTGCATGGTTTGCAATTACTACAAAGGATATTTCGAATTTTTGCGGCATGCACTGTGTTGCATACACTTGACAAAGGTATTTCTAATAAACATATGAGCCACAAAATAACAGGTAGTTGTATTTATTTATTTTAACAAATTATAACTCAACATGTTCATGTCTTAATTCAACATTATCCTATTGAGGAATTATGACAACGTCCAGTATGTACGTCAAGTTCACGCATGAAGTTTTGGAATTATTTCTTCTAGTACGTACTAGCTAAACAACCAATAGTCCTGGTGGAACACTGAGACTACTAAATGGCTTATCAGAGGTGGACTGATTGCTTTGATTGTCTGACAGCAATTTGCATGGCACATTTTTCAGACTTTCTTGGATTCCAAAAGATAATCATCGCCGAGCTCTGGCTGGGATGCACAAGGAGTGGATGGAATTAAGCTTATTTGTTCATAATTCGTGGTTGACGCTTGGCTTGTGCAAGTGTTTGTGCAAGTAGCTGTGATTGGGTTGGTGGATGGCCATACAACTCCCCTTTCTTCACATATTTTTCTATATGGATTTCTTACGCTTGTTTTTTGTTGTTCGACTACTGACGGATTAATTGTCGTATCCGCGGTACTATCTAAAAGTTTCTATATGTCTCTACATGGAGGGGGAACTGTACCTTTACAAATGTGTTCTAGTTTTTTTTCGCGCCCCTGTTCAAGTGATACCAGTTCTCGACTAATAAGCCGTTCTCTCCA
>OCZR010143670.1:396-12518 GCA_900234385.1 Anemonia viridis | reverse complement strand
ACAGGTGTGGTACCCAGGCCCCTGGATGGTTGAACGGAGCAAATCCAAGCATCCAAGATGGAATTGTCAAGGGAACTGTCTGCTTTCACTTGAACGATGACTGCTGTTATCAGAACACCACGGTACACATCAGAAAGTGTCTTGGATATTACGTGTACAAGTTCAGTGGTGTCCCTAAGGGATTACCTGGTCGACACTGCATTGAAAATCAACAACACAACCAACAAGGTAAATAATGTTTTGGTCAGTAATATCTTGTAGCGTGTTTTTCTTTTAATTTTTCCTTCAAATCTCTTATTTTCACCTAGACCATCCTGACACAATGTTTCAAACCATTGAAGGAGGTTCCTGCATGATTGGTCACGTGATCCATTCAGAAACAGACGTGCAGGACGTGTTTGTTTGTATGAGTTACTGTCAGTTGTACAGTGATTGTAAGTCATTTAACTTTCACAAAGAGAATAAGATCTGTGAGCTGAACAACGCCACACGACGGGAACATCCAGATGCGTTCAAAAAGGTTTCCTCTGTTACTTACCACGAGCAAGTTAAGTTAATGTAATTCAGTAATATCTGATTTTTTTCTTCGAGCCGTAGATAATCCTGATCAGCAGTCTTCCTTTCTTGGTCATAATCAATGTTAGACTAGAAGGAAAAAAGAAAACCATGCACTTGCACTGTTCACGACACCGCGGGAAAACGCAATGCGCATGCTCGCAAAAACCATTTGATTTGTATGAAATTATGCTACCAAGGTGCAAAATTCAAAAAGCCGACGTAAATAAAGCAGAGCCGAGCGAGAAAATGTCAGAGTAGTTGCATCGTTGCATATCATATTTATATTAACATATGTTTTGCACCACATAGTTTTACACCTGCATCAAAAATGAAATTGAAGAATAAAGCGAGTCAGAACGATGAATCAAGCCTTGCAACTAAGAAAACATTCGGTTCAATCCACAACATTATAATATACTAAATATTTATAAGATGTGAGTTTTTCTTGACCATTTCTATACGATTTCATCTGTTAGAAGCTGTTGAGAATGTTCCTGTTTTCAAAATTCACCTTGAATCACCGTGGTCAATTTATTCAAACACAAATAATGTGAACAGCATTAGTATTCAAAGCTAGCATATTCCAGAGCGATTCATAACGCTTATTGTTTTTTTGTCATAGGAACTTGAGCATGCGCAGTCGTTGTGCCGCGGCGTCACTTTTCCCCAATTTGGGACATCCAATGAAAAGAACTCAGTACTCTAGAGGATTTGAAGATTTTACGTTGTGAATGTTTTTTTGTTGTTTCGACCCCAAGATCCACGTTATGGGATCTAACGGTAGATTGCCGAATATTCTTGGATCCATCATGCCTTGAAAGGAAATGTCTTGCCATCATGAAATACATCACAGGAAGCCCAAGCTGGCTATAAACAGCTATTTTCAACGATTCCTTATCAGGGTTTTTTCCCTTATTAAATGAAATTCAAATGCTTTGAAGTTGTTTTTATGTTCATTTTTTCAGCTTTTCGGACCATTTTTATTGCGTGTGTTAATTCTCAGGATTTTGAATTAGCCGCCTTCTCACTCATGATCACTTGACACTTTTATTGGTTTACTCAAGGTTTGGTTAATATAAAAGGGTCGTATAAAGCACAATAAGGATATAGTTCTGAAATGAAGTGGTCCATTGAAAGCCACAAGGCAAGCAGCGACACTCATCTTGTGTGATCCCTGTGTTACATATGCCATGAAAAATCTCGATTCGTGGCGATTTTTGTCAATCACTGGAGATGATTTGCTGAGCACGCAGTGCTTAGTTTCCTGCAGTGGCATTTGTGATAAGTGTGTGCGTGCCTGCGTTGAAAGTAAACACAACTGAGTGAGATAGGATAAGTTTAGAGTTCTTTTTCTTATGTTTATCATGCCAAATTCAGACTTATTTATTACTGGGAGCATTCATCAGGGTCACAAACAGTTTAGTGATATTTCGAGGGGAAGGCAATGTTTTTTATGAGTTTTCAGCGCTGTTGTGTGATCACTTCAAAGTTTGTCGATCGAACACTGGACTGCTGCCGTTGTAGATCAGATCCTTATCGAAGGAGACACCTTGTACTTGAGCTCCCTTGATTTATAGACAGACCACATAACGAAAACAATCAATCAATCTTTATTATTTACCCACGGAATTCTGTCAGTGGTAAAAGACCACTGTCTTCCCCTCAATACATCACTAAACTGTTCGTGACCTTGATGAATACACCCAGTAATAAAAAGGTTTGGGTTTGACATGATTTTACAAGGATAAATACCACTTAAGCTTACCTATTTGCTATCTGTCATTTATGTTGTTCTCTTACAGAACTTGCTTGGTGTGCTTTTAGGTGGTAAACGTACATTCAGCATTAAACTTTCTCATATTTAAAATGACCTAGGATATCCCTCTATACAGAGCTCTATACGATTCGCCTTGGTCTAAGCCACTATATCATCTTACCATTTTTGAAATGATAGCTTCAACAAAATATTTCTTTCGACAAAAGTCCATAGTACTCTCCTTGGCAAAAACACTAGCATTGTCGTAAAAACCAAATATCTTTCAAACTTAAGAAAGACTGACCAATCAACCAGTGAGAGAGGAGCTGAAAAGTAGATATATTAGCCAATGAGAAATACGCTACCTTAGTGATCTACCGTTACAGTCCTATAGCGTTGAAAGTGCAGCGGCCGAGCGCGACTCCAGGGTAAACTCTTCCACAGTCCCCTGCTCGGCTGCTTTTTACTCGGGCTACCTAGGCCGAGTCTAGGTTTCGGTTTTCTATCTGTCTGTCTGTCTGTCTGTCTGTCTGTCTGTCTGTCTGTCTGTCTGTCTGTCTGTCTGTCTGTCTGTCAAGATTTCACATGACGTAGATTTCACATGAACGCCCGTTAGGCGTCTAGTTTTTTAAGATTATATTGGCACTCGGTCTACTGATATGGAACCATTTGATCTGTCACGTAGGTTTCTTTGCCCGGCTTAGTTCACATGAAGTTATCACAGGCACGTCGCTATCCTCTAATTTACCCCTTCTAACTGATAAATTCTGTGATCTAATGAAAAGCTATTTAATACAAAAATTGAAATTGGCAGATTGAAAAACGAAAGGGGGCTCCACCTGTACCAGCACAATCTGTACCACAGATATTATATTTGATTCAATGCACTTGAAATGTCATTTAGACATTCTAAAACACCATAAAAGCAGAATAGAGCAGATTTCGTATGAGTGTGAAAAGTCACGGCACGGTAACGTCACGGCGCGGACACGGTACCGAATGTCGAATAGAGTCGTTTTCGTATGAGTGGGAAACTTACGATCACGGCTTACGGTAAACTACGGCTGCGATACGGAAAAAGTACCGTATTCATCCAATCAGGAATCGAACTTACGATACGGTTAAAGTAAGATACGTCAAGTCGGCCTAGTTCATCCAATCAGACACACAATTGTGACACATCAACCAATCACAGAGAGGAAGTAAAAATTAACAACAAATCAGAATCGAGAATTACGATACGATTACGATACGGCTGCAACACGGACAAAAAGAATCGTAGTTGTACGAAAAGTACGAAAACGACTCTATTTCCATATACACTAGCGCGAGACTACCAAAATTGCCAAGTACTTCTTCTAGGGTGGGTGGGCTGGAAAAACACAAATCCGAGTTGAAAAATCACTATCTATTATTTATCTGAACTAAGATCACACAGACATATTACCATTTGATATGGTAGGCTTTCTCTAACGACCATTAACTTCATCCGATGTGCTACTTACATAAGTTCAGCCCTATTTATACTATATACGCATGATTGCACATTACTACTGGGATAAAGGTCATCAAACTAAAAGTCGGGAGCGGCTTTGGATATATCTAAGGGGAGTCCAGGGCTGATTTTACAGTGTAAATTTTACACTGTGAAAACGTATGGAAAATAGAAAATCTTTGTAACTTTTTTCTTCTATTTTTACGGGTGTAAAATATACACTTTGTTAAGTTCTTATATTCTGTTGCCAATTAGCCCCATTCACACCAAGGCTAAAATATGTTTTAAAGTGGTTCAACTAATTAATAGGTTTTTAGAAAATTATCTACTGACACCACAAACCTTTTATGAAAAAAAAATATGGAAGTTATCCTTTATCTTGCTCGAAACATATTTCAGATAGCTTGATATTTCTAGGTTTTTGGTTTCTCAAGTTTAAAAAAGAAATAAAAACCATGCATGTTAAACTAAATAAGTTTTGGTGTGAATGCCGGGCTCAAGACACCGACGCAACCCTTTCAATACTTTGTCGTCTTATTACTAATTCATATACTTGCTGATACAATGCACTTGTAATCAATCAACCGTTGTAGTAATAAAACTGTTTAATAAACAGTGTTTCAGTTAAAATGGCCTATAGTTTGAAGTTTTTTGTCCTCTCAACAAACACGTGACTAATCTGCAAAACAAGTATGAAAACCATCATGGCGGCTATCGTGAATATAACTATGTTTATATTTTTGTAAAAGCACACGAGTGCCTCGAAATTTGAGTATATTTTATAGCAAACAATTTTAGCAAAAGAGTCGATTATTGACAAATTCGTTTTTCTTGGAAATGAAGTGAAATTTTGTAAATGAAGTATCCCATGGCTTATTCACATAAAGGCCTACGTAATACCAAAATATTGAGCGAATGTGAATTTTTGGCCGTTGCCGGTATGTTCGATTTTTGGTGACATCCGACTCTTAAGTTTCAGCGTTCGAGGCGTTAATGCGAGCTCTCTTTGTCTGAATCAATAGACCTGTTCAAAGCATGATGACGTTTCGTACCTCTGATACCACAATCCTTTTCAGTAGCCTCTTTTGTTATGTTGATTTTTACTATTGTCTTCGAATTCTCAAAGAAGTTTTAACATTTCAATATCAAAATGAAGTTTGAAAAGGATTGTGGTACTAGAGGTATGAAACGTCATCATGCTTCAGGTCTATTAAGGACGTTCGAGATCATTATTTGCGCGCATCTGCTCTGCGCATATTTCGTGACAGCTCGCGCGCGCGTGACCTATATATGTTATTCAAGATCAAACCCCGTCACGCTTGTTGCTTAAACGATTTCGATCGGCTACATCTAAAACAAAAACCGGTGGCTCCCATTTTTTATTCCATTATTATATAAAGAATTAACTAAGCTGACAGTTTTCAAATTTAAAGGCAAAACATAGGAAAACCATAATAAAACACATTTTGTATGTCAACTTCACCCTACATTACTACGACCAAAGCGTCACCCAGTGTATCGTTTTAAAAGTTTAGATCAAAAAACGCGTAAAAATGCAGCTGAATAAAAACCATGAGTTCACTGTTTCGTTGCTATATGTTAACATCAATTTTAACTAAGACTACATTTTTACAAACTTCAGTCTCAGTCCTTTATTCAAGATCAAATAAGATAAAAAATGGTATTTTTTGGGATACCAACATTTGTCAAACTTCAAATATAGTAAGTATTTTCCATATAAGGACAAAGAAAATGGCTGAGCAGAAACAGCACGTTTTGTAGAGCAATTTCTTTATGATTGCAAATCAAGAATTTTCTAAACAGCTTATGCCAAAAGCATTAGATCTGGTTGGTGTTGTGCTAATGTTAGTCAACACAAATAGGACATGTAACAGCAATGAATCTTGGATTGCAGGTATTTAAAAATTTATATTTAGAAATAACAGTAGAGTTTTGCGCCAAGCACAATAGACCTTTACCATAATGGCCGCCAAACACGGTTCGGACTGGGCACGAGTGAATGTCAGCTAGGTCAGAAAGGCCTCATTAGTAAAAAATGTCAGATCTATTGTGTCAAAATCATTAATTCACGTCACTTATTCAAGTTCTGATAAAACAAGTAAGTTGAGTGACTTTGACACAAAAGATCCTACAAGGAAGACTTTGTTTGCTAATGAGGCCTTTCTGACCTCGCTTACATGCACTTGTCCCCAGTCCAAACCGTGTTTGGCGGCCGTGATTATGGTAAAGGTCTATAGCCATATATATTTCTAATTATAAATTTATTTTAACCCGATTTTGTAAGTAGTAGGTATATGATATATGTATACCTGGATAATCGTTAGCGGTGATACTAGTTTTATTCTGTCGAAATCTTAGAACAGTTATGTTGGACTCATTTCCACTCGAGGGAATAGACTCTTTTAATAAATCATACCATGCTTTGGTTTCCACGTCTGACGTCAAATTTATTCTTTTGAAAAGAAATTGTTCTTTTGCCGGAGTGAAATTGGAAAGAATAAATTTAACGTCAAATGCGGAAAATAAAGCATTGTACATGTTATTAAGGGTCTACATTGGTCGAGTTCTTCAATTATTTAAGTTTTGATAAACTTCAACTAGTTATGATCGCGATCCGAACTGCAAGGTAAATATCTACCGCCTCAAGAACCAATCCCTCTGCCCATATATCACACGTGATCTGTTTTGATGGATGCCATTTAAATGTAAACAATTATTAAATCATACACATACATGTTTCTTTCACAACTGACGGGCAAACAAACGGTGAAGTTATCGTGTCATCTTCGACATCTTGCAGCAAAGTAATGAATCTTGGATTGCAGGTATTTACCAGTGCAATTTTTTCTCAAACTACTGCACGTTAAAAGTTAATATTCGCTAAAGGGGAAAAATCATGTTGAAAACTTGGAAAAGACCCCTCGATAAACAAACTCTAGGAGAGAACTCTGTTAACATTCAACACCGAAAAACGAAAGATCTTTAACTATTTACTGTAACGTTCATGCACATTACTTAAAGTCTAAAGTGCAGGATATAATACCTGTCGGCCGTGTTCATCCTAGCGCACAAATCATCTCATTTAATACCGGTCTATAAAGGTATAACTGTCTTGGATTTAAACAGACACAGTTTTTGACCATGTTAATATTTTTTCCTGACGAAGGAATAATCATAATTTAAAAAGATAAAAGATGAAACTCTAAAATCTTATTCAGAACAACCAAAAGTACCTTTATAGAAGCATTGGGTATAAGTTAATCACTTTAATTGAAAACCGCCACGGAAATCGTAGGAAAAAGTATACATGCACGACATTCGTTAGCAAAAATTTTTTTCGATGTCATGTACATAACTAATGAAAGCAGGTGCTTGTTTGTTCATTGTCAGAAACCACTTTCATATATCACACTATTTTATACCATTATATAGTATAAATTTTACACCGTTAAAAAGTATGGAAAATAGAAAATCTTTTTTAAAACTGAAATATATTCCCTGGCGTGTAAAATTTACTCTTTGTTTTCATGTACTATTCTGTTACCAAGACATCGACGCAGCCCGCTCCAGGCGTTCAATACTAGCTGTCGTCTATCACTCCTTCATATACGATAAAATGCTAAAATGATTTCTGCTCAATGAACCTTCATAGTTATAAAATTGTTTAATAAACAGTGCAGTTTAATTGTACTTAAATCACTCATGTGTTTTTTAAAAATCCTTTTAATTAATGTTAGAATATTATTTCGACTATTCATATTCTTAGTATTGGTCTTTTAGTAATATTTAGCACTTCAGTGAAAGCATTTGTTGAAAACCCATAACTTGTTGATTGTCGGCAAGACTGAAAAGGCTTCATTTTGATGTCATCTCACTCCTGAACGACAAAGGCCGGGGATCACGCCCTTAACGTCGAAATCGCAGTCCCTGATCAAGAAATCCCACTATGTTTCTTTCGGCTCTTAGTTCCCGGGATTTCAAGCCTTCATCACGTCGCCTGATTCTAAGTATGTAATTTGACCTTATGAATAATTAACGATAATTTGAATTAAATATTTATATCAAGAAATGAATAAATATTTCAACTGCGTTAGAAATTTCACAGACTTTCGCCGTCGTCCGATTTTCTTAAACACTTGTATGATTACATACTGAAATGGACTCAACTCAGTCCTATTACCATTATTAATCTACTCCTGTGTGACTGTCATAATTGTGTGGTTTATTCAAACCTGGAAGTAAAGATTTATGTGAAAAAGAATAAATTTCGCCATCCTTTTTTAGTTTTCCACAACCTCAGTCGTGTTTTATCAGACCACAGAACACAGCGAATCCTGATCTTTTTGCTTTACACGGATATATTTTGTCGCAGAAAGTGAGAAAAAATCGATGAAAAGTAGGTTGGGCGCACACGTCCACCTTATCTAAAATTCAAAAGCCAAACGACTTTGCAATAGCGCTGCGCGGCTATTCTAAAAATAGCCCACTTAATAGATGCATGACTCAGACAAGTGTAATATACTGAAAAAAAATATGGAGAAACATACATTTTATTCTAGCCACTATCTTATTATTTTTTGATAAAACATTGGCTTGTCATTACAAACTAAACGACAGAAATAATAGCCAAGGAGATGACAAATTCGGTTTGTTTGTCTGAGTTGTGACGTCATAACCGCGCAGCGCTATTGCATGTTAAAAAAGCCCCACCGCGAATTCACATGGCGCCGGAGTTGATAAACACTAAAGCCTGGTTTTCACTTGCGTCGGAGTCGGAATCGGAGTCGGAATCGTAATCATAAGCGCAGTTTCTCATTCTTATGCTTCAGTTTATCCACGCACTTGCTTTCTACGAAGGTTCTTTGTGACGTCCCTTCTACCTTTTAGTTTTCTGAGATCACATTGTACAAAAAAAAAGAAAGAAAGTAGGATATTACACGAGCAAAATCAATGTTCTTACTGCACATCGATTTGCAGTAAGAAAATCGATTTTGCTCGGGTAATATTTTAACACTAGATGGTAGTGTACGTGTACTTTGCAACACTTAGTTCTCGTATTTAAAGTTAGTTTGTCGCTTTCACTCGGTAGGATCGGAGTAGTGAGGAGAATAAGAGTAATTAGATATCCTGAAAATTATTGATGGCAAAAGGGAATGATTTATTAATGACGTTGAAGTGAATTTGAATGAAACGAAAAGAATTACCCCTAGATCTGACATATAAATTCTACTTTCTTAATATTTTTATCGTATTAGGTTTGCTCAGTTAATTTTGTCTTTTTTCTCCTTAGTTCACGATCATTGTTGGATTTGCGGGCTTTTCTCAAACTGCAAGTAAGACTCCTACATACACAAGAAATGTTTTATTAATATGAAAAACAACAATTTCTCTTGGCAAAGAATTGCCATTTTTCTACCCCTTTTATAAAATATTCGTTTAGCCAATCAGGATCAAGTAGTTTTGTACTTGTGGGTTACAGTCAAACTGCAGGATTAATCCGGCATAACAATTACAATTTCCTCGAATCTGATTGGCCGAGAAGCTGCTTTATTTTCCGATAATCGATCTGCTGCATGCTTGTAATCGGATACCTGCAATCGGACAGTTGTTCGTAATTGGATACCTGTAATCACACAGCTGCACAAGCCAATCACTGATTTTTCCTCGGATTTCTTGGTTTGCACATGACGTCATCAAAATGTTAGTAAAATCTAAACCATACATCGTACAAAGAAAATTGGAAAACATGTTTTAGGAATCAACGGCTTAATTCACAGGAAAAAGTTTCGAGTCATTTTGATGTTTGGTTGCCGAGATATGCATTTGTGTTCACGCAACAATCCTCTAGAGAATCACGCTCGTTCCGATACCTATTGTATTTACATTATATTACATTATGTTTTTCTAGGTTCCAATAATGTTCTTGCATACTGGTCTCTCAATGGATCTGAACCAGGATTGACGTAAATATCATTGTCCACTTTTTATCAATTTCATTTGGTTGTTTGATGAGAGAAATATAGGAAATACCACCAAAAATTATTATAAATATGTATATAGACTCGCTTTCTGATTACGAGAGCATACAGAACGCATGTTTGCAAACATTTTATTTTGTATTTTATAAAAGAAATAGAAAGAAAGAAAGCTGAAAGAAAGTAGTGTGAAGAGAAGCACGAGTCGTAGGCGACTGCATCTCTCACTTCTTGAGTCCTTTCGGCGCTTCCTAACTTATTTGTTCAATGAAAAATCACGCGCGTATTTGATGGAAGGTCATTTGGTTCCAAACGGAAGTAATTGGTTTTATGCCATTCGAGGCTTTATTTCCGGTCACGTGATGACCTCCCTGGACTTTGGATGGTGCAATCTAGCGACCTCCCTCTTTCCCTCGATAGGCATCAAGGGCCCGGGAAAACATTCCCTCCACCTCCCCATTCACCTCTAAGTGGGAGATTAACACGTGAAGGCGTGTATGCCTCACCTTTGCTGTGAACGTTTGCAAGAGCTGGGTTTAAATCCCAGGTTAGGTTTAACTTTAAATAAACGGCAACAAGACTGAGTGGCCAAAAAGTTCCAACCCTGTCTACTCATCTTCCCTGCTCACAGCAAACACAGCTACGCCCATGCATCTCCCCTTGGCGTTCTAGCCCAAAACTCTTATGTTATGCATGCCTCGGACGGCATAAAGTAAATTAATTCACTTTCATCAAATACAAGCGATATTTTTCATTAAATGGCTTCGAGAACAAAAGGTGGTATTTCCTTTTAATTTCACATCTGGCATAAATATGAGAGTCTGAATAAAGAAAACATGCCAGGTATACATGCAAAGTTCCCGGATTTATGGCGAATTAATTAATTGCACAGTATTTTAATTTTCTTAGAAGAAAAAATCTAAAGCTGACCACCAATCAGAAACGAGTATATTATGTAGATATGATATCAATTCATTAATTCTCGCATTCGCAGTCTTCACGGTGGACCCACATTTGTCGAAGGTCGTTATCCAGGAAGTAAAGCCATCAACTTTAACCAACCATCCAACTGCTTTGCACGAATTCCTAAAGTTGAACTTCGCGGCAGGAGTTTTACCATTGCTCTCTGGGTTAAAGTAAAAAGCATCGCCGATAAAGCACAAGCAGTTTTTAGTGACTGGTACAGTCCATGGCAGTTCTTCGTAGCAGTAAAAAAAACTGGATTAGTTCAGTTTGTTCGCCATTCAACAGACTCAATCTGGTACGGTCCTAGTTTGGAAAGCGGCACCTCCAAATTCAATGTTGGCCAATGGTTTCACATTGCCGTTACATGGGATCAGTCAGGAGGCGTCAACAAAATTTACATTGACGTTAAGGAAGAGAATACTCTTGCCATCGACAAAAGTAAAACGTGGCAACCTCCAACTAAAGACACTTATGAGATAGGTGATGATGGACATTCGGAGGAACATCAGTTTCTTGGTTCAGTCATGGATCTGTACATCATCGATGGTGTCTTAAATGGCGAACAAATAAACCATCTCAGAGGTGAAAACCAAGTACTAGTTTAGTGGTCTCGCGGGTTTATCTGCATGTCAGTCTCATGTACAGAGCTATTTGTCATTGTTTTACTTAGCTTCATGATCTGTCATTGCCTTATTTATTTCACGCCAAAAGACGAAAGGAATGTTATAAAGCAACTCACTACGGCAAATTAAAGCTGCATCATACAGTGTTTTATATATGCTATCAGCAGTAGACCTTTATCCTACCCAACTTGCCTAATGCCAGGGTGTGGACAGTTTGCTTGAAACTATGATAAGCCGGCCTTGACCAGGGCTAAGAACATATTCTCACTAGCTTTACATTGCGCTTTCTCGTCATATTATACACTATTTGTTCTTTCAATTGGTGTCAAAAGAGCCGGGACCCCCTACTCTTCTCCCTAAGGTGCCGAGAAAGTCTCGAGAAAGGACAGTTACGTTTCTTTGTTTAAAACAATGCGAAGCTTTGAACAGGGCATCCAAGATGAGGTGGCTGTTACCTAGAGAGGTATACACCTATTTCAAAAAAGGTTGATAATGGAAAAAGGTCGATCTGAGACCGATAGGAATTGTGGGAGTTAATCAAATTATAAATAGATTGCTGTAATCATGCCTGAATATTAATACTTACTTCTTACATACTAGCATCTGTAATTCAGTACCATTCAGGTGTGACTATGACAATGCATTCGCGATTTACTGCGATTTTCATAATTACGCGGACACCGAAGATACGAGTTGCCCGTTGGAATTTGCTTTTTTACTGCCGCCAG
>OCZR010143266.1:0-11740 GCA_900234385.1 Anemonia viridis | reverse complement strand
AAGAACTGCTATTTTCTTATTGAATGATTTTAACAGACTTTTGATGTTTATAATATTAATATAATATTTAATACATATATGCTGGATGAACACGAGTTTATAGTTAGTTAGAACTACATGTATATAGGCGGAAGTTACAATCATAAACTTACTGTAATATTTTAGGACTGGAAAATCTTCTCTTGTAACAAATAGCTCCTGGACGTTCTTGATCTCTATTTTCGTTTCTTTACTTCACAGATACTTTATTGCCAATATCCAATGTTTTTGCTTCCATTAGAGGATTCTTGCCTAGATAAAAACACAATCTTTCTTCATATGACCGGACAGGATGAAGCAAATCAGCTTCGCAGTCTGCTAGCTGGGAAACATCCAGCTAAGGGCATTCTACTGTGATGTACATCCATCTGTATTTTTTCAGGGTCTTTTGGCTGCTTTAATTCGGGAAGAAAATAGATTTCACCTCCAATAACTGTGCATCAATTGTTTTCCGTGTAGTCATCCCATCTTTCTTCACCAATGGCTTCCTTTAGTAGCATATAGTTCTCTGTGTGGTCTGTGTTGGTGGTTAGTCGGACTATACTCACTACAGATCGATCATTACAAGAATTGAGAGGTGGTAGAAAAAGCAGCTTCGTTTGTAGTATTAGCATATAATTAGTATATTGGTTTCTTGAGTTCGGTCATTCCTGTATTTTGGGAAAAGGGTTCCCTGTGTGAGACATGGAGAAAGGAAACATATGTAATGTAATGTAATGTAAATCTATCTAATCATATGTAAATAAAGCAAACTAGTTGTGTTAGAATCTATCTCAATAGTTCCGAAGTCTCCCCTTACCAAGATGCCTTGCCGGCGAGATTACTTCAACATGGCGGGGCAACAGAAGGGAAATTTTATTAGGTACTTAGGCCAAGAAATCTTGGGTTTGGCAAAGAGATAGGAGTGTAAGTCTACCCAAGATTTTTGTACGCTTACCTCCATTATATCTTTTGGAAATTACTTGATCTGTAGCTGGTATTGAAGTTTGACAGTTAGTTTATTAGTTTGATAGATCTTTGATATTTGCATTCGATATGCTGATTGGTTGAAAGGGATAAGACATCTTAACTGGGTGCTTTCTCTAGGTCCACAATGGTTCGGTAGAAGATCTTTGATTGGCTAAAATGAACTTCTTTTATATGGCATTGGATTGGAGGATTAGTATAAATGATACTTGTCATTTGATGTCACTTTAAATTTTATACACGCTTTTACTGTAAACATGTCGAAACGCTACAGACCTTCTACAGGCTTCAATAAATCCGTTCTAAGTGACGATTTTGGCGTTCAATTTAATGCTAAGTACAGGAATGAGACTAAACCTATGACGATGGGTATCTATGTAGTCAAACGTGTAGTAGCCAGAAGAATCCGTGGCAGAAAGCGTGAATACTTTATCAAGTGGAAAGATTATAATTCAGCAGAAAATACCTGGGAGCCAGAGGAACGTTTGTCAAGACAACTTATTGACAGCTTTACCAACCCAGACGTTGATGATGCCTGAGTCGAAGAAGCTCAAGAACGCTAAGCTAATTCCTCTTTGAAATCAACCTCAAGTCAAAAGCCATGGAGTGCAACGAAACTCTACTAATGAGGCATGATGTTGTCAGACATTTATTACCCCTCATTCCTTTAGATCTGCAAAGCCTGACCTTCCATGTTAGCAAGCAAGAATTGATCCAGGGGGGCTTCGGACCTTATCGACGAAAGTGCTTCACAATTCCACGCGGGACATGCGGCCAGTGGTCCAAAAAATACATTCGAAGGAAAAGTATTTTAAAGATCTTCAGCGGGAACCTGATACCGCTATTTGAAATTTAAAAGTCACTGTTCACAGCATTTTTATAATAAAGCTAGATCATAAAATAATCAATGTTAATTGATAACTGAGAGTGCAGGGCTTCATTGTGCTATTGCACATATTAAAAATAAAACATTTTGTCTTCTTTCACTCACGATGACTTAAACATTTGTTTCACATTAACTTTTAACAATCGCTTTTTTAAGTCTTGTTCAGAAACGCGGGTTCGAAAGTTCCCAAATTGCAAATGAGCTTGCGAACTTCAAAACTACTGCAGTAACCTGGTGAGAGATCGTTTACCGATAACACTATAGCTTCAAAAATGCTTTAAAACTACTATCCCGTTCAAAATTAAAAGGAGTTACTAAACCAAGGAACAAAATAATCAGCAATGCGTAATTATGGAAAAAGGAGAAACACCCCAAATGTTCGTGCATAGAAATTTTCGAAAGCGAGTAATGGATAAATCAAAACACTGGTTGAACGTTTTTCCCTGTGAGTAAAGTCCACAATACAAGTCACCAATGTCACATTTTGTTCCCTTGTTTATTTCACCGTGACCACATTCATTTCACCGCTCAGAATAAATTTCATCAGCAAAATGGACTAATATTTTCTAAAACATATTTGTTTACAGTTGTGACTGTAGCAATTTTTTTGAATCTGAAAAAAGCTAGGCCGGGAACGGTTTCATTGATGCAGTCTTAAATTTCCAGCCTCCGAACCAGAATCCATCATCCTCTTTGCTGTACTTTGTTTTCTTCCTCTCACAGTCTCTCAGCTCCTCTTGTCTCTTCTCTATCAATAAGAGGTTTGTGGCTGCATCCCACCCATTGATCTTTATGTGGAAGTATCTTCTGTAACCCTCATTTTTCTTTTCCACTCCTATGAGATTTAAAGACAAAAGTAACTTCAAATTTCTGACAAGAATTATGGCAATACTGATTTTGTATGTTTTTTGTTTGTTTTTGTTTTGTTAAGTTAATGATAAAGATATAAAGATACCTCGTCCATTAAATTGCTTTAAACTTCCATTCTTCTTAAGCATGATTGGCACATGAAAGATTAAAATGTGCATGTATGGAGTAATGATGACACTGTGTGTAATCTGGTCCACTCTTATAAAAAAATAATAATGGTGTAATAGCATATATTTTGGAATTGATCAAAAAAATACCTTTTGCTTTTGTGGTTATATGTTACTGACTCGGTTTCGGTTTGAGTTTCGGTCTCTGTTCCTATCTGGCTATCTGATTCAAAATCCATATCTTTTGGCTCCAACTGAACAAAATCACTCCTTTCTGATTGAACTCTTCTCTTCACTTGAACATGCATCACTGTCAGCATCATCTATGCTAACCTGAACCCCATTTCTACTGACATGTCCTTCATTCATATCCCTTACGTCTAAATATGAATAGAATTCTAATGTTAATTATTTATTTTTGATTTTTTTATAATAATGATACTGGGTGAAACAGGATGTAACACCTGACTGGTGTCTGACGAAGATTATAATCTTTTAAAAAAATTCTAAATCTATAAGATGAATAACTGTATTTCACAGAGTACGATACCATTTATGATACTTGTAACCCCCTCCCCCCTTGTGCTGCTTGATTTTTTCTTTATCTGTTTTCTAATTTTTCAGCACCCTGATCTTATTTTCCAGCTGGGTGCATTGATCACAGTTTGACCAAAATGTCTGTGGAACCATTTCATTGTTCACCGTTATATGTGTTGCTTGAATACCTTAATTTGGTGATTTTAGATGCGTTTGCGGACTCGGCGTCGATCATGGGTATGTTTCCAGCAAAAAAAAATCAGTTCTGAATTTCAATTGTGGGCTTTTACATGCTATCACAGAAAGGTTTTCTACCGTGAAGAGCAGTTTCAGCTAAAACGCCTGTAGCCGTTTTAACAATAAGTTAATATGACACAGGAGAGATCAAGGTTTACGCAAAGTAAGTTTATTATAAATGTCTCTGAGAGAGTATTTGAACCTGCGTTCTACAAATCTGGAACAAAGATAATCAAGAACAACACTGCGAAGAGATTTGTAGACCATAGTCAGTTTATCGATATCGCATCGAGTTGCTAGATTTAACCATCCAAGTCTTTTTAAACTTAGATCATCATTGGTATCGTAAGATGAATTGGTTATAATCCTAGTAGCGTGATTTTGCAGTTTCTGGAGATTAGCTGATAGAGTTTTGTTGCAACTGCTCCAGACCACACTGCAAACTCGAAATGCGGACGGATTAAAGAATTATAAATAGTTAATAATGTCTCAAAAGGAACGAAAGGTCTGGACCTTATGAGAGCTCCGATACCAGATGCTATCTTTTTAGAAATACTTGAGATGTGAACATCCCAAGATATATTCTGATCAATAATAACCCCAAGGGACTTACTTGACATAACATGTTTTACTTGAGACCCGTTAATAGTTATATAACGGGTGAGGTTAAAGTAGCCAATCTTTGCCTCAAGCCTATCAATAGAATTTCAGTTTTCAAGGAGTTAAGGTAAGTTTATTGAAGGATAACCATTCACTCACTCTTGTAGAGAGATCATTCAAATTCTCTTCAATTGATTCAATGTTATTAGAGGCAAAGGTTACATGCGTATCGTCAGCGTACATTCGTGATGAGGAACGAGTTAGGCAGTTAGACAGGTCATTAATATATAGTTTAAAAAGCAAAGGGTCCAATATGGTTCCTTGCGGAAGACCACATGAAAGCGAACAAGATAAAGAGAGAGAACCATTTACGAAATTTACCACTCTTTTGATAATTCTGATCACGTTACCATGATCAATAGGAAATATATGCAAAAGTCTAGTATTGCCTTCAGTTAGGTAGCTTGTAGTCTGAATGGATACATTATAAAAACACCTGCATGAACACCTGAATTCAAGATGTCTGATATGCCAATATTTTCTTCAAAATTCATGGACAAATTAAACATTGAATCTCCATCATTGACCTATGCTGCTAAAGCTGTCATAAGGAATGTACTTTGTGCAGTTAAAATACCATATCCACTCATTAAAGAATGGCATAACTACCTGAAACAGTTAAGAAAAACACAAGAAACAACTAATTGCAGTATAATTCCAAAAGACTATACAGACTTGTTGGAGTTAAGTATACCAGGAAATTCATTTGCTATAAGTTAGGATAATAGTATAAGGAAGGAAATAGATAAGGCATTAAGCATTATTGCTGGTAGTGTGAGTCAAAAGTACAAAAGTGCCAAGGGGTCTCTAGACAAAATGAACTTGATAACACATTTAGACATTTTCATATATTTGAGGGCCAAACAGTTAATGTAAAGGAATTACAAGAGCATCATCAATTTTTAGAAGACCAACTATTAGAGTGGAAAAGAAAGCATCAGAATTTAGAACAAGAAATTAGTTCACTGTATGAGCAAAACTAGCACTTTGGTTTTCAATTCGGTTTTCTATTCGGTTTAGAGTTACATAGCCTCACCCTAAAAGAAACAAAAACTGGAACTTTTCATAATTTATCAGCCCTTCACCACAACAACACAAGTACAAGAAGAAGTGCAGAAGAGACTATCAATATAAAAATAGATAGCATTTCTGAAGATGAAAGAAGAAAAGTGGAAGAAATTCTGTTTTTACTGGTTAAATTTGCTGTCGGTGACGGCTCCTATCATTCATGAGCTAGCCATAGAAAATAAAAACATGCCTACATCATATCTGATAAGACAGAAGAGAGATCTGGCGAAGATGTCATGGCTGCAAGGGGGATACATTCAATTGCTGTAATCAAAGGATCTGAAAGCTATAACACCCTAAAAGAATCATTTGCAGATGTATTCAAAGATGTAAATGGTACTCATACTACTGGAAAATTACCTTAGATAATGAAAATGAAATTGATATTGAGTTTTTCCTGGGAGGAGACTACAAATTTATTCTCCTAATGTTAGGAATGATAGGAGCAACCTCGAAAAATTATGGAACAGTAAAGCTGTTTCCCGGCCAAGGAATACTGTACTAAGTTAGTCTAACAAGTGGGACGCCCCTGCTGATATTCTTCTGCTTGAGCAGAGACAATGGCAACTAAGAAACTTTGACAGAAGCAAGAGAAATTACACAAAAAGTAACATGGATTACTGAGATGAGGAACTTAGAAATATCAGGGAAAAAAAACAAATGAAACAATAAAACTGGAACATATTTTATTAACAATATTCATATACTTCTATTTCTATTGCTGTCATTATGATGTAATAAATGTGATGTTAATTCATGCAATTTGTTTTCGTAATATATCAATTCAGGCTACAAGCTGCCTTATTGAAGGTAATACTACCCTTTTCAGTGTGAAAGAGGGGAAGACGTCGCACACGGTGTCAGGTGGTGTATTAAGGTCTTAATTTGTTTTCATTTGTTCCTATGATTAAGGTTTTCCTGTGGTTTCACTCAAATCCATGACTGAGAACTCTAAAGTACAACCGTACTCGTCCAAAGCTACCGCACACTGGTCTAGCTTGCTCGCACAATCTCACGGAATACCTGTTGTAACTAAACTGTATTGAGGTAGAATCGTGCGTACTAAACACTCTTGCCTTAAATACTTTCAGTCAATCACTTGTTAATGATGATGGTGAAGATGCATCAACCAGAAGATAATGTTTTGTTTGTTGCTGACGATGTTGAGGCACGTTCGTGCGACAGAAAGAGGTTTCTGTTTTTGTAGTGCCTACTCTGAAGGATTTACTCATCAAGAAAGCATCCAATTAGGTTTGGGAATTTCACATTGTTTTGAATTAAAGGCATCAAGATTTGATTTTTCTGCTGCTGTTGCAATTGAGTCATCATCTTTTTCATCATGTCTTGTAGTAAAGCCTGGGCTTGTCTATCAGCAGTATCAGCAGTTCTTCTTTTTTGAAGCGTTGATCTTTTAACTGATTTTCCTTCATTTGTACTTCTTTTTGCTACCTTCATTTTCTTCAGAAGAATCATCATTTTTTCTCTTCGGTGTAGAAGACATTGTTTCTATTTCTTGCTTTCTTATTTCTTCAGCTTTCTGATTCTCCTTCTCTGCTCTGTTTTTCTTTTCAACTTCTTGATTCCAGATCCTGTTTTTTCCATCCTTTTCTCTCTCTAGCAACTCTTCAAGTAAAAATTCCTATTCTCTCTGTTCAACTTCATTGCTAGAGGCTTTTTCCTCTTCCCTCAGTTTCTATCCCTATGAATATCTATCCCAAACAGCTCTTGCAGTAACTCTAAACTTTGGTTAGGCAGTGGAATTTAATTTGCTTGAAATTTGCTTGGTTACAGATAGAAAGCCTCTGGTTGTAGTACTTCTTGGAATAAGATAACTTCAAAAACTAAAGTCCATTCAAAGTATTTGGTTCTTTTAAAAAGAATAAAAACCAATAAGATAGATGTAGAAATGAGATGGGGAGGAAAATGTTTATTTTTAAGGTGTATATTATTTTCGTTCGTTCAGTTTATTAAGGTTAGCTTTTTACGAAAGGGTAACCTTATGTTGCCAGTTAAATTGAGGATTTTAAATCGAGCAAATTCCTTGGTAAATACTGAATACCTTTCTGGTGTCAACACAACTAACAAGGACACAGGGAACCCAATCTCTAAACAATGCAGGTTTATTCTTGATTTAGGCACCCATTTCTATGCAGTTAATATTGCAAGATTAGTGGGTATGGTGGACACCCGGTTTTAAAAGATAATTCAATTTATTTTTGTCATTTCTAATCGTATATTCTGGTCTCCAATCTATCTAACATTTAACAATATAGCGACAGTTGACTTTCATGTTGCTTCTGTACTATACCTGTACGCTTACAAAATCTCAATATTTAATCCACGAGTTGGCCATATGGGTTGTTTGATTGGGATTGAAAGTTTCAATCATCACTTCCCCTAATGGTTTGAGTTGGGTTTTGTTACCCATCTGCAGGGTTTTTTTTTTGCTTAAGTTGATTGAGCATTTCATTACTTGCTTATACCCATCTTCTGGTAAAATATTAACAGTAGCACCACAATCGAGTTGAAATTCGATTTTTTAGTACTTGAATACAATTTCGTCCCATGATTGAACGAAATGTGGCGAATCGAACTTTCTCATTTCTTTTGTCGAGACCCGTCGCTATTTCATAATTTCTCCATTGTTGAAGAAAAAATTCCCTAAAAGATAATAATTTTGAGGTTTTATAGGTAGTAAAACCTGATCTTTGAATTGCATTGTCAATATTAGCATAACACATTAGGGGCCGTGCATGGCTAGTTACGAGGCTGTTCAATCACATTTTTGGTTGTGTTTCAAAAAATATAAGCATTTGTGTTTTGAAAAATATTCTTTTATCTTCATTTTCCCGACTCATATTGTTTACTTCGTGACAGGCGTGACCGGCAGACTCGGTGATGTGAATGGTCACATCTAACTCTTTTGTAGAAGCTTAAATGAAGTTATATTAAACTTGACAAGTAACCTGACTTGATCAGAAGCGAATTATCAGCAATCAACATGTCCATGTATGAACATGGAGCAACAGCAAGCTAGTCCAAAGCATTTTCAGTGCTTCCACTTTGTGTCAAAATAATATCTAAGGCTTAAAATATTGTTTCTCTTTCAGTTTAGCAATTGAGCTGTTATTCAGGAAGCTCCCCATCTTACGTTTTGGATGTGAGTGTCATCAATTATTATATCACTGTATGCAGGATTGGTTTCCTTCAACTATCTTTGAAGTCCTTGTGTGTATCTTCCCTTCCTTGCCTGCTTACCCGAATGAAATCCACGTCTGCAGGTAAACGAGGAAGAATAGTATCAGGTTCTTGCACAGCCTGAGGGACTGCAATACAGTATCCCTTAGCAACAATGCTTCACATGTGCACGTGTATGGGAGGTGCTATTCTTGCTATCAACATTTGTTCGGCATCAGTCAAACCTGAAAGTTCCTCAGGTACCATACCAGGATACATATTGTTTTCCAGGGCCATAACTTTGGGTTCACGTTTCTCGTCCTTAAATAGCTTGCAACAAATATCAATTCTGGTAGTAGTTTGCAATCTTCGCTCTTTGCATATATCACAGAAACCAAGTTATATGTCATTTGCTTCACTTCAAATGCACGAATAGTTCTATAGGCTTCTTCTTGCTGACTCAATCCTTGTGGCGGGGGTGTGGTAGTCTGACTGTAGCCCAACCAAATTAAGATTTGTGGGCTAAATGGCGCCTCGTCATAAGCTTCTCACCTTTATTTATATCTTCTATTGCTTTGGCGTAGTTTTTACGCTTTTATTTTGTAACAGGCATACAAAAAACGATGGTGGAGACGAGTTTGGAAAATGAAGTGACTGTTTTGTATCAGTGTCTATCTTTATAAATAGCCTTTCAATGCCATCTTAAAAACAATAATCTGTCATTTTATTGGTGCTTAACATTGAATGTGATTGGTTGATTTCGATCCTTGCGGTGGTGTTAAATAGATGTACGTGTTAGAAATGGAATGATAAGCAAACAGGGTTTAGCCAAGTATTGCTTGTTACTTTGCCGGCACCAGTCTTTATTGTTTATGCTCAGTTATTATTAATTAAGTAATGATAACAAATCATACAAATATTTTATTTTATTTAATTAGTTTTTAACGGATTTCAACGGGATATGAAGGATATTTTACAACGGAGATATAGATCTTGAATTCAATAACATATATGTCGTGTTTAATCGCGGACTGCACGTGTTACACACGGTACTGTTGATATTCTTGGATATAATAGTTGACACGAGTTTTGCTGGAACTTTATATATTTGTTTCTTCTTCCTTTGAGATCTATGCTCAATATCAATATCTATATATCTGGTTACAAAACTACTATCTGATTACATAAACATTTGCGTCACACACTCTGTTGTTTACATAAAGACGTAGTCACGAAATGCCGTACTAGTTTTGTGTCTCACACATGCAGCCTAGAATAGATACTGTCCCATGTTTATGCAGTTTGTAACAAGGGTAACAGTTCGTTAAAAGTTACGAAAGAGTTTGACAATCATCTTTGACTATTCGCAAACACTTACGATGATTGTCGTTGAGTTTGGGGAATTGATTCTTTAGGAAACAAATGCAGTGCACCAGCATTAAATCCCTGACTAACAGTTTAAAATTTTCCATTAAAATACAAGAATAAAAAGCGTGATCGCATCATAATGCTATCATATTACATACCATCGAGTATTGGTATCAAGGTTTGGAAGTTTCTTTTGATAATAAAGGGAGTCTGTCAAAACTTTAATAAATATGACTGTGAATGTGAGGGGAAGCTCAGGAACAAATGCAAGAACATGAGCAAGAAAAACAAGCACATGAAAGCATCTGCGCAAGAGCAACTCCATTTAATAAAATAGGTATTCGGACCCAAGCTAGGGGGAGGGGAGAGGTGGGTAGGAAGGGGAGTTATAACGTTAGAGTTACATACAACCTAATAGTTGCTGTGGGATCATATACGTTAAATAGGTGTATTTACGATTGCTGTGGTGAAAAATGTACAATTGCCCCAGATGAAAAAGCGTATTGATAGAAATAGATTGACGGTGGTGTATAGTAAAAAAACGTTAAGAGTTACATACAACCTAATAGTTGCTGTGATACCCTATACGTTAATTAGATGTATGTTGGATTGCTGTGGTAAAAAATGTCATACTTAATTAATAGACTGAATTCATACCTTTGGATGGAGGGAAGGTGGAAATAAGTCCAAGTTGCTTGGCTAGCTGAAGCGTGGACTTCATGAATTGCGAATCGTAAAGGGGGAGCTTTCAATTACGTTTCTTCTTAAAGCCTCTTCTTCTTTTCTTCACATTGCTCATGTGAAATCAATCAAATTAACACAGGTGCTGATCGCTTCCAGAACCGGATTACTTTGTGCTGTAGAAGAAACTTTTTCTTCCTTTAACCATGAAAGAGATATTTTCAGCTTGCATTCGAGAGCAAGTTCCATGTTTTCCATAGTGTTGCATAGGGATAAACATGTCATGCCTTCTTTTGTTACCATGTGCTATGACCAAATTAGCCATATCACCAACAATGATGTTAGGCTGGTGTTTGATGGACTCAATTACATCAATATAATGTGTTGGGCCTTCTGCTCGGAGGACAAGCTTAAATGCATAAATAACACCATGTGGATAAGTGCCAGAAACCCAGCCACCAAAATGCTTTCTTACACTGATCATCATTCTTTCCAATGGCACTTCGTATTTCCAAAATGATGTCCAATTTAGAAGCCCATGCCTTGTTACCAATGAATTTAGCAAACACTTTCACCTCCTGCAGGGTTGAATTGTGTAAGAGTTCCAGTAAGCGTTTCTCTGGCACTTCTCGGCAATCACCTTCAAGTCTCCCATCGTTTTTATTAACCAGTGTTCCGTATTTTGGAGGAAAGGACCTTTTCTTGTTTTCTTGCCTATAATTGGTGACCAAAACAAAAGTTTTGGATTCAATTCGAATTCAGGAACAGTACATAAAGTTTGTAAAACACTCCCCCTTTTCCCAGAAAACATCGCTGTTGACAAGATCTACTTCGTCTTCGTCATATTCTTCAGGACATTTTAAACTTGACTGCAGAGAATTGAATAGCATTTTTTTGTTGAGATCCATTATCAAAATGGTAGGATGGAAGCCACATAATAAACAGTAGAAATTAAAGAGATGCAAAGAAATGCTCTCAAAATGAAGAAAGGCATTTACAACGGTTTGGACATTTAGGGGCTGTTGATCTGGGATGACATCACATTGACAAATGCTGTTTGCAAACTTTCGCGTAAAAATTTGCAGATATTGATATGCTATTAAAGTGCTACTCTGACGAAAATCGCTCAAACTTGGATTCAGCT
>OCZR010143206.1:789-11660 GCA_900234385.1 Anemonia viridis | reverse complement strand
AATGGGGGAGACGGACGTGGGGGAGACGGGGGTGGGGGAGACGGGGGTAGGTGACTTAGTTATCGAAAGAATTCAAGTATTTATCAAGAATTCAAGAAAATTGTTTACCTTTGAGGGTCTTGACGGCAACCGTTGTTTTATTATACTGATTGCCATCCGAATCCTGATACATTCGACTTGAACTCAATCTCCTCCGAAGCCTTGAACGCCTTTTAAAAGCATCCGAGGTCTTATCTCTTGGTACGAATGACAGTATTCCTATTGCATCGGCCTTCATGACCTGACCAAATGTTCCTGATCCTATAACACCATGGAAAACGAGTCTTTCTTCTGGGAATTCCCAGTCAGCATCGTAAGGAAGATCTTCACATTGCTCGAGAAGACTGCGATCCGGGTCGATCTTTAGAACAACACAGCAAGCATAACGAAATAAGAAACTAAATACTAAGTACACTCCTAAGACTTGTTCCGGAGAAGGACAATCTTGAATATCTCACAATATTGCGCGCTCAACATCATCATCATCATTATCATCATCCTTATGTATCATCATCATCATCATCATGTATCACCATCATGTATCATCATCATGTCTCATCATCATCATGTATCATCATCATGTATCATCATCATCATGTATCATCATCATTATCATTATCATCATTATCATTATCATCATTATTATGTATCATCATCATGTCTCATCATCATGTATCATCATCATCATGTATCATCATCATTATCATCATTATCATTATCATGTATCATCATCATGTATCATCATCATGTATCATCATTATGTATCATCATCATGTATCATCATCATGTATCATCATTATGTATCATTTTGTATCATCATCATGTATCATCATCAAGTATCATCATGTATCATCATCATGTATCATCATCATGTATCATCATCATGTATCATCATCATATATCATCATCATTATCATCATTATCATCATCATGTATCATCATCATTATCATCATCATCATTATCATCATTATTATGTATCATCATCATGTCTCATCATCATGTATCATCATCATCATGTATCATCATCATTATCATCATTATCATTAAGGACAATCTTGAATATCTCACAATATTGCGCGCTCAACATCATCATCATCATTATCATCATCCTTATGTATCATCATTATCATCATCCTTATGTATCATCATCATCATCATCATGTATCACCATCATGTATCATCATCATGTCTCATCATCATCATGTATTATCATCATCATGTATCATCATCATCATGTATCATCATCATTATCATCATTATCATTATCATCATTATCATTATCATCATTATTATGTATCATCATCATGTCTCATCATCATGTATCATCATCATCATGTATCATCATCATTATCATTATCATGTATCATCATCATGTATCATCATCATGTATCATCATTATGTATCATCATCATGTATCATCATCATGCATCATCATCATGTATCATTTTGTATCATCATCATGTATCATCATCATGTATCATCATGTATCATCATCATGTATCATCATCATGTATCATCGTCATGTATCATCATCATTATCATCATCATTATCATCATTATCATTATCATCATCATGTATCATCATCATCCTGGATCTGTAAGTGAAAACCTCATACAACATGTTTTCACCGCATGAAAGTGTCAAAAGTACTACCTCAGTAAAATAACTCGTTGGGTGTCTGATATATCCTCTTACTTACCTTATAATCTTCTCCCTTTCTTAGATATCTCAGAGCCTTGTACTCCTCGATTAACCTCCTGTTTCGCCGATGAACATGGCAACAGACCAGAAGAACCACGAGGAATACCAGTCCAAGGGTTCCTCCAACACTTGCAGCAACAATAGTTATTAGAGGATCGGTAAGACGAAGATGGGCGGGGCGGAGTAGCTCTGAAATATAGTAGTACAATATTTAGAAATCCGGCGTTATTCCAACCGCAAGTCATGATCACATTGAAAGAGTTATTAATTGGCTTTTGGGGGCGAAGAAAACTGGAGACGTCGGAGAAATACAGCCGTAGTTTCCCCCCGCCTTTATGCCCTCACTGAGTTGCCTCAATCCCCATGCGACTTTCCGTTTGCGCACAGACTCCAGTCCAGAGCAGATTGACTTAACTCGAGTTAAAATCACGCTCTACACAGGCTTCGAAACTCCAAAAAGAAATGAAAGAGTTTGGGTTTACAACAGTCTTAGGGTTAGCTATCTTCGAGCAAACGTGGCTGGAGCATCGATAGAAAGAGAAGATCAAATGCGCACGGTCTCCTTCCACGCATTTTTAGCAGTTGAATCCACCTGCTAATGTACCTTGGGAGTAATGCTTTTCCATTTCAGACCATGTGTCGTTCTCTAAAGTATTATTTCTTTGTCTAACGCTTGTGCATGAGAAGACGAAGACACATGAATATGGCCAACTCAAACAAAGAATCTTATTCTCAAGAGAATGACACTTCAAGGTAAAAAGAAGGAACTATCCAGACTAAATATAGAGTTTCCTGCACGACTTTACCTTTAACATCAAGCTGCATCGACGCGGATCCTACAAGGTTAGTAGCAACACACGTGTAGTTGCCCAAGCTCTCATCGTCTAATGCAAGGACCTCTAACCTCGCTGTTGTGGTACCAGACAAGCTTCGCCATAATATAGTCGAACCATTGGTGGCTATTTTTCGCCACTCAACTACAGGTTGCGGGTTCCCTGTGGCAGTACACGTCACATTGATTGATTCTCCAATAGGAATTGTCAACGTTTTGTATGCCTCATCGCTTTGAATTCTGGGAGGAGCTGGAAAAATATTTTAATTTTAACGTTCAGTGAGTTGATTCATGATAGTTTACATCAGTTGGGTGATAGACAGCTGCTACACATAGACTGGAAACCCCGCGCAAAAACCATTCGCATTCATGAAATACCGCTGCGTCCCTTTATCATTGAAGATTGCGGACATACTCAAATATACGATCACCTGGAGATTCCAAGGACTTCCACATGAATATTCTACACAACTGACTCGGAGTAACCCTGAACACTGGCGTACAGTGAAACAAATACTCACTTAGTACATCGAGATAAGCTGTTTTTTGGTCTTTTCCTTTGTTATTTTTAGCAGAGCATGTGTACCAATCCGTGTGTTGTTCATCCGTCACATCACAGATCAGCAGGGTATTTCGATTTCCAGATGTTGTCCTCAGGACATAGAAACCCCTCACCTTATTAAGACAGCTCTCTTGTTCTGTCAAGTCTGGCAGTTCAAACCCTGATTTGTACCAAGTGATGGTTGCTTTGGGATTGGCATCCACGTGGCATACTATTTGCGCCTGTGTAATGTTGTTGAAGTAGTCGTAGGCCGTTACATTAAAGAGTCTAGTGATGTTGGGCTGATAGACGGCTGTTAAAAAAGATCGCAACAATCGTTAAGGTGCGGTATCATTACGTGTTGCAATAAAACGTTGTTACGCAACATTCTTGCTGAATTAGAAACTCTTTATCAAACCGTTTTCTGCAACAAAGAACATTTTGTTGCTGAACAGGTTCAAATGAGATGTTCTATTTTAAGAATCATACAAAAGATGCTATCGGGTCAGTACAATGCCTGTTGTTTCATCTTATAGTTCAGTAACCTGAGCAGAAAGATGAATTGCATACCATTCACTTTAATGATTCTTGATCTGTTGAGTACTGTATTCCCATCCAGTGTCTTGGCCATACACATGTAATGACCACTATCATCTTCAGTAGTGTTAACAATCGTTAGAGTTGTAGTTTCCTTGCCGGGATTCTTCTTCAAAGACGTCTCAATGGATATTCTTGGGTCGCCGAAGGTAGGGAGTCTTACGCCGTTTTTCAGCCAATCAGTGAATCGTCCTTTATATACGATACATTTTGCTGTAAGGATCGCTTCTGCATTGATTCGTTTAGTGGTTTTGATGGCAACACTTGGCGCATCGATTCCTAAGAAAGTAATATATGTGTTGTGTGGTTAGATAATAATACGATGAACTTCAGCAGCATTGCATGCGTGCAGCTAATATAATATGACTTGGCTCGCAACATAAAGTGATTGCAACATTGCGCGCAATGTAGTACCGTGTGTCCAACAGCACTTACGTGATCTTTGAAACTCGAATATCTTGCTATCCTTCCCCTTGGCATTACTTGCTCTACATTCATAAAAGGCGTCATCTTCTGAAGTTGGAATAGTCAGATTGCTGACTACAGCCAACATGTTCCTGGGTGGAAGTTGTAGGTGATTGGTTGACACGGGGATCCATTTCTTGTCGTCCGCTTTACATTTATCGTTACTGCTGCAGATCATGATCTGGTAGAACCAACTGAAGACAGGGTGAGGGTATCCATTAACCAACCCACATGTCAGGGTTTGAGCTGTGTTGTATGGTGCAAATATGATAGATGTCTGGCTTTTATCGATCTGTGGAGCAGCTAAAACAATCCGTATCTTGTGAGAAATTAAATAAGGCAATCCTCCTTTTTGACAGTTCACGAACAAGGGAACTATGCCAAAAGAACCATGATAGAACTGTTCTAATCTAGGTCATCAATCCAACATGTTACTTACAATAAAAGACTGCTGATATTGATCTGCTATCTGAAGCGCCAAATCCATTCTCGGTGACGCAAGTATAAGTGCCTTCATCTCGTTGCTGCTTGGCCGACAGTATCTTCAGGCAATTGTGACAATTAACATGAGCATTGTTTTGATAACTGCAAGTTATCATTGAGTATCCTTTGGATTTACAGTCTAGTTGACATAGGGCTAGTTCTTTTCCATTCTTAAACCACCGCACTTTGGGATAAGGGATACCTCTTGCTGTACACTTGATAATAAAGTCTTGATTCTTTGTCAAGACTATTTCTTTGGTGGTGGGGAAAGCAATGATTTTGGGAGGCTCTCGAACTATTAAAGAAAGAAAACCATACACTTGGTTAATGCGATATTTCCTTGTTCTTAGTGAATTAAGACCCCTTATGCAATGTTGGAATACAGCTCAATTTGGAGGACAAAGCAATAGATTCTAATTCTCAGGAGATGCAAACCGCTGTTTTAATTTAAGACTAGACTCATTTGTACAGGGTTAGCCTCTTTTATAAGTCAGCTATTCAATGACATCATTATAAGTCTGTGGTATGATTCGACTCGCACATTCTTTACATTACACTAGCTTGGCTGTTGCCAGTGATTTTTTAAAGTCAACTGTAATACAAAGAATGTGCAAGTTGAACAATACAAATCCCATGTACTTTTAATAGTGTCTGTAATAGCTGACTTGTAAAAGCTTACAACATGGCAGCCATGGCTTTGCTATTTCACTCCCTTGGGAATGCATATTGTAAACAAAGAATTAAATGTAACAATGCTATTGCCACTGAAATCAACTCACCAAGAACACTAACTAGAGCATCTCCCTTTTTGGTATCATCTCTTCCAATACCAGCAGAACATCTGTATTTTGTCTTTCGCATTGGGACAGCATTTTTAAACATCAGAATCAGTTTTAGTATGTTGTTTATCTCAGTTCTTAAGACTCTACTTTTGGATATATCAGTGAATGTACTTGTATTTCCAACTTGTTTTTGCCATTTAATTTTGATTACATCGACAGGAGCATGTGTGAAGGTGATAACGCATGTAAGGTTGAAAGAATCTCCTTGCATCTTCATGCTGTTTATAGGGTCGACCTTCAAAGACAAAGTTGCTAAAAAGAGAAAAGATACAAATTGATTATTTTATAAATGCAGCAAATTGCAGCAAATCGATTTGCAACTCAATGAGGGGTTATCAGCTCTTGTGTGACATTTTAAATTTGAATCCAACACAAACAAATATATTGAAGAGAGCAGACCAAAATTAGTAAAAATGGAAAGTTTGAAGCTGTTTTATTGAATAGTGTTGAAGATATCAGTGATCAAAGTTGGCTGCCTTTACAAAAAATGCACGTAAAAGCATGTTGGTATTCTCCATTTTAGGTAAACTCTGTTGAAATATCATATTTTTGTTTGTGTTGGATGAAACGAAAATCTGTAATTTCATGCAAGACCTGATCCTCATTTGAGTGCAAAATAACCCCCATCCATTTAGTCTCCCCCGCAGCCATTCTTAGTGTTGTTCTTTAGTGGGGAGGGAGGATTGCGTGACGAACGACACTAAGAACGGCTGCAGGGGACACCACCATCCATTCCACTTCCTCTAGTTCACAATTATCTATAAAATGTAATCAGTAATCTTCAAACTTACATGAAAAATAAAATAGAATGGATTGCCAAGAGATTTTCTGACCAATAGAACTGATAGCATCACAGCGATACCTCCCACCTTGGCTCATTTGAAGACTTTGGATGATATAGACTGAACCATTCTTAAAGATTAAAGAACCGGGTGAAGTATTGACCGGTCTGCCTTCATGATACAATGTTGACGTTGATAGAGGATCTGTGGTTCGGCAGTCTAGAACAACTTTTTGTTCACTAAAGACATTTCTGAACATATTAGGTTGGTTTAAGAATCTGAATGCACCTGGAAATGACAAATGAATGATAATGTAATACTTAGCTTGATGGGCAATATTTATCATAAGGTTGCATTCATTCTCTCTCCCCCCCCCCTCAATTTCATGTATATGAATGCAACCAGTACCCTACCTAGTCTGGGAACAAAAGAAATTCAGTCTTATTAGGAAAGTTAGAGTTTATAAATCAAAAACAGCATCAGCTTTGGTTAAACGGTGTTGAAACGAATTTCCACTGTTTGTAAACCTAATCCTCTAATCAAGTGGAATTCGAGGCATAATATTTTGAATTCAAACAGTACAACAAATAAATCTGTTCGAAGTAATCTTACATCAACACTCAAAAAATAATTCCGTGATAAAAAGGAAGGCTTGGGACAATGTCGAGGGACTTATTGTGTGAATCAAACAATAACTATTCACGGCATGTAGCGTGATTATTCAAAAGTAATTCTCTTCGACATCATGATAATACTGCTTGAACGATTGTAATATCACAACAATTAGAAACGATTCTTATCGATAATTTAACATCAAATTAAGGCCCAATGACAGCCTTATCTTACAGAGAAGTGTTGGCAAATGAAAGGATTCATTGAGAGATAATTGTAATAAGACAATAATATTAAGTAGTGCCGTGGAACTCAATAATTGTAAGTGCACTTATGTCTTATATATGATACCAGAACTCATTCGAAATTGATATTTTTTTAAGAAGCGAGATTAAAAAGCTTTGAAATCCTGTACATACCAACTTCATTGATAGCTGCTGAAGCTAAAATCATTCCAATCGCCACGAACGGAAGCCAGATTCCTCCACACAACATGTTTCCTCTAAAACTTCGATCTCTCTTCTTGAAACTGATGTCCTTCAAGCGGCTTTCAAAGGGCTTTCTTCCTTACAATATAAACTTCATCAGGATTCTCAAAGTCTTAATAACTTGACTGCAATGCTAAAGGAAAGTCAAATTTCAGTTGAGTCAATAACCTAGAACAGCAAGTAAACACACACTAGACTCCTGGAAGTCGGCATCAACCCTATCAACAGTAGGTCAAAGAACACGAGACATAATGTCACTGACAGACGTCCAATGGAGTTGAAAATATCGACCCACCTTTTCCGTCTTCTGTCTTGATATTTACTACGTTGATAAGATGCAATAATACTGGTTCAATTTCTGTAAAACTAAGAAATAGGCGAGGAAATTCCTCAAAACAAAAGAAAGTAATATCGATCAGTTGCATGCAGATAAGTGAAACTAATAGAGGCTTTTTAGTAGAGGGTGGGGTGGGCAGGGGCAGTAAGAATGCGAGAATTGTGGAATTTCAAGAGAGTATTAAAATATCACGCAGCATTTATTGAAATGTTAGCACAGGAAGTTGGGTTTGGTTTGTGGTTGGAACGATTACAAGATAATTACGCAAGAGTTCGGGAACTTACTAAGGAGGGTAGGGTGGGGTGAGGTGGGTGCGGATTATTTCTAAAAGTCAAGTCTTACGAGATCCCCAGGGCTTCAAGGCAAAGAGAAGCCAGGACCGTTTTACTCATCAAAACGATAAATATATCGTATCTATATCTAAGAGTACCAGCTTCCTTGGAAGGCCATTTCTGCCATGGAGAGCCGGCTTGGATATGAGATGGGAAGGTTTTATTGATGTCTTTGGTTTGTTCATCACGTTTCCATTTATGTTACTAATACGACAATTGAAAAACATCTGTTTTTACGAAGAACGTGTTGAGGCAAAATTGAGTTAATTTGGCTTAGCCACAAAACAAAAGAAATTTTACTCTTTGGCCCAAGGTCTCATGGCCCCTCATGAGAGAGAAACTTTCTCCGCCAAAAATATTCAATCTTTTGTACGTCTTCAAGAAACAAGGCCGGTTTTTTTTTTCTATTTTTTTTTTTTTGAGATTTTCGTACATTTTTTCTCGACAGTTCATTTCTCCATGCGCGATTTGCCATTTGTGGAGCAAATACAATAAGCACAAAGTATAATATTTTTCAGATATTTCTGGAAGTTTTCCACTTTTTTCATAATCTGTGCTGAGAACAGCGTCAGCTTAAATTGATCGATGACGACAACCATCTGAAGTAACCTGAGGATTTGCGAAAACAGTCTTGCTTTACCTCATTTTTGTTCAAGCTTGGGCTGTGGTTTGAGATTTAAAACGTAATGGGAAATCTATCAATCAAGCTATTAACGAAAACACCATCTAATTGACCGAAAATATGATAGCTTTGGCTGCTGAGAACGGCAGCTTGCTAACTTACCAAACAAGTGCTGGCCAGAGTTAAGGTGGCTTTATATTTTTAGTCGGCCATGAAAAAGAATTCCGTGTGCCATGAAGAACATTTTAGATTATGCATCCCATTTAATAGTCGACTGCAATTCTTGTCAGTTGCAAAAAGCATAGTTCTAACAGTTATGATAAGGTAAGAAGGCCGGATTTGCCCAGATGTCTTTTTGTATATATGAAGCGACAGCTTAGACAAAAACATCCGAAAATTGTTTGAAATTTGGACCATTTTGAATAGGAAATGTCGCTCAGAACTCAGTCTATATGGTTGGTTTGGAAAGTCAACCAGACACTGTCAAGCAAGGATCGACTGCGGGGGATTCTGCTGTCTGATGTGGCATTCATTAAATAAATAAATGTGATTAAGCAATAGCATTTCTACAGAGAAGACATTCATCCAATGAAATTCCAATTAGAATTTAGAACTGAGGGAGTTGACTTTTGTAGAGAGAGGAAAACCGGAGAACCCAGAGACACTGAAAACACTCGAAGCACAGGAGAGAACGAACAAGCACCTCTACACGTTAACGAGTCTGGAAGGACTAGTTATAAATCCGTCGTTCTTTTGAAGTATGTCAGGAGAAAAAAGCTAATATCTAAAATAATCATTTTTATTTTTACGTATGTAATAATCATGATGTCATTTGGGATATAGTCGAATTTGTTATACGAATAACCTTTCTTTGAAAGGACGATTCTGTTACAATTTAATTAAATTAAATCAGTAATATGTATCAAACAGAGAGACAGACAGACAGACAGACAGACAGACAGACAGACAGACAGACAGACAGACAGACAGACAGACAGACAGACAGACAGACAGGCAAACATATAGATAGACATCTGGACAATTATACATTGAATTAGGTACTCAATCATAGCATGCCTCTGAAATCTTTCTAAATCGTGAGACAAAATTTTGCTAGAAATGATAATGTAATGATTCTATTTTTTCATGCATAAGTACATTCAGACTGCATGAGAAATTATGCATTTTGGATGCTTGAAATAAATCTCAGGCATTGTGAAGGGAAGATGACGAACTACTGTAGATAACCGTCGCCGAAACCATGATGGAATATCGTACAAGGTACTACAGAGAATGAATGTTGAAGTTCCCGTGTCTTTAGCATGGAATTCGACTTCCAGCATCATCACTGTTCGTACTAGTTTGTAAATATCAAACCCTTTCTCCCTCCAACTCTCTCTACACTGAAGATTCATGGTTGATAGCCTTGGAGTGTTTGCTAGAGCTATTAAACAAAGATTGGGGTAATAGGGGTTGGTCTTGTCCTTCTCCTTCTGCCTGGAACAGGCTGTTGCCGTTTTCTTCGGCCTCAATTATACCATTCATTGACACGCCACCCTTCTTGCTGGAGTCACCATTCCTAATTATAAGAGAGAATATTAGTATATATCGATCTAGTTGCATTGTTCTCATTGAAAAACAGTTTTCTCAATGATCTTTTACCTATTCGATGTTTTGGCGGCCTGATTAGAAAGGGGATCTCGTTTTAGAGAGGATGAAGGCATTGATTCAGCTGAAGTCAGGTATTCGTTGCTGGCTCGCATTGGCTCGTGCTCTACTTCAAGGTACGTTTGCGGGTTACCCTGAAGAACGTGTCAAAAATTGAAATAACTGAAATGGATATGAAGAAAAGGCAGGCAGGCAGGCAGGCAGGCAGGCAGGCAGGAAGGAAGCAAAGGAAGCAAAAGGAAACAAGTAAGCAAAAGGAAGCAAGAGAAGGGAAGATTAACGGAAAGAATGGATGAATGAAAGAATGATGGAAAAAGAAGAAGGGAAAGAAATTTAAAGTATTTTTCACCTTTGGAGCATTCTTTTCAAAGATTCGTTTGATGCCCACCGTCAGCTCCGCAAAAGTTGGTCTCTGCTCAGGAATTTTTCTCCAACAATCTTTCATGATGTTGTAAATCTCTGGAGGACAGTGTAATGGTTTGTCCATTCGATTGTCGTTAAGCAAAAAGTCTGTAAGTTCCCCCAAGG
>OCZR010142947.1:0-16682 GCA_900234385.1 Anemonia viridis | reverse complement strand
TCCACAGGTAGCCCGAGTGAACGCCTGTTAGGCGTCTAGTTTTAGCTTTAAAATGGTTTGAATGATCCTATGACGCTAAGTATCATTACGACCATTATCATTAGACTATGCAATCATCATGAACACTGCGCGATATCGCTTGGTCGGAATATCATGTTGCGATGCCTTTTAGGGCGTATGTGTCACGCGCTGGATGTGGATTGGAAGGAAAAGGAGAGGCAGGAACCCGGCCATGGGAGAGGAAAGGAAAGGAAACAGAACAAAAGGTGGTCGCGCAATTATATATCAAGCTTTGGAGAAGAAGCTGAATATAACGTTAGATTTACAATTTGTGTAAGGCGCGCAGTTGACGCCTATTCTCGAGCGTCGATCTCCTTATAAGCCGAACCTCATGGCATCATGTATATGTCGACGTTTGAACTGCATAGGCCTCGAAAGACATGACAAACTGTTCATCATTCAATTGGTTAGTCGCTTTCGCGCAGTTACCAATCTTGAGGAGTGATTTTCCCTTGTTTCATTCAGATATGCTAATTGGTTTTTAATGTGGTCAAGAGACACCATCTAAAACCGCGCCAGCGAAGTCAATTCATTATATCAAGAGAGCATAAATAGATTCATACTTTCTTCATTGTATCTAAATATCATTGGGAAAGGAATATTTGGTGGCCAACTAAAAAGAGAACGGCAAGAGAACGGCTTACATAAAAACGTTCAGAAGTATCAAAACTTTTCACAACTATAATTGATTAAATCTTACAAAATCTTTTATAGACGTTGATTTTGATGTTACTTTGAATTCTAATTGAAAATAAAATCTTGGCAGCTTTCTATAAAGCATTTTTTCGACCATGCACTTCCTGATCTTGGGTTGCCTGTGTTTCTGGCAAGTTCTTTAAACGTGACGTCATATCAAAACACGTTCATTGTGAGAAGCACGAGGTTCAAGTCGATAGAATAACATGTATAAAGACACAGAAATGTGGTTTCCTCAGGTTAGTACTTGCCCTATTTGTCACATCTTTTATGGTTATTCATGAAGTACCGTAGCTATATAAGGATTTTTTTCATGCGACTGAAGAATATGCAAGGGTGGATTTCAGAGTAAATCATAATAAAACACCGGCGAGTCTTGTCTAGGGGATTACGTTTGTAAACCACTTGCTTCAACGTGGCAATTTATTCTTAATGCTTATATCAAATAATCTAGATAAATTGCCCAATGGTCATCAAATCCCTTTATGTGTCAGCCAATCCCCAATGAATAAGACATGTCGCTTTTGTTTTTAACCCAATCATAGGATAAGAAAACAAAGCTGCTTTTTAGCCAATCAAAAGGCGGTTTGGCCTTTGCACCTGTTTATAGCAAATGATTATAATAATACCGCTATAAGGCAAGAAAAGCTGGACGCAAAGGCGAAAAAAAAGTTAAAAATGTCGAAGCGGAAATTCGAGGATGATTCTCATAGCGTAGACAGTACAGATAGTGGTGATTCGAATGATTCGACTGCATCGAAAGGAGGAAAACGTGTTCGTTTTGATAAAAGAATTGTATTTCACTTCCCTCGGACTCAGGGAAGCAGTTGTGTGCCTTCGAACGGTGGATATACCCTAGGGATGAAGAGGAAACACACCTATGTTGAACACTTGAAGTTCAGCGACCAAGAAGACAATTTAGACTTCTGTTGTTCTAGTGACAGCGAAGACGAAGACGAGGACGACGACGACGACGATGGAGACGAGGATGAAGACTCAAGCTTATTTATGCCCATCCCACAAAAAACTAGGAAAGCTATATTAAAAGATGCTGGTGTAAAAAAAATTGACAAACAAGAAGCGATGGAGTGTATGCAAATTCGATTCTCTCGTCAGATATGTGGATGCGATTGTAAGGATTATTGTGATCCACAGACATGTAGTTGCTCTTTGAATGGAATCAATTGCCAAGTTGATCGAGACAATTTTCCTTGTGGATGCGTTCGAGATGAATGCCATAACCCGCACGGGAGACATGAATACGATCCCGTCTCTGTTCGCCGACACTTCATTGATACAATTCTAAAACTAAGGGGACAGAAATACATCTGGGATAAGAAGATCCTTCAATCTACAACCTCCGCTTCTGAACAACCAATTTCAAATTCAAAAAGTGTTCTATCTTTCGCTGTAGTCTAAATAGAATTTAAAGTTGGGGGAAAACCATGAGGAACTTCAACGAATATTATCGGGTATGTATGTAATTTTCGGCGTCAGCATCAAGGCCATCACCATAGCAAATAGATGCTTGACTTTTAAAAGATAAAACTATAAAAGTCTGGGTAAAAAGACTATAGTAAATTAAAAAATATTGCAGCAAAAAAAGCTGGTTGTATGTGTGGTGACTATAGTAGAATCATGAGAGTTCAAAAAGCAGTTTTCTGATGACAATTCTTGTAGTGCAAAGCTGATTAACTGATCAATATATTATATACGTGTAGATATAGCTTTGAAACCTTAATGCCTAAGTAAAAGCCATAGGGCTGTCTGTTTTCAATGCGTTGGTCTAAGCCTTTTCAGTTACGCTTCTAATTAAAGCACTGTCAAACTGGGTTTTCACTTCACTATTTATAAGAGAGAGAAATTTCCGGATATCGCTATAAAATAATGAAACTACATTATAAACTAACTCGTTATTGATGAAGCTAGGTATTTACAAATTGGTTAAAAACTATATTTTTATCAGTCCAGGAATCAAGCGTGTTTTTCTTTTCTTAGTAATACCAGTTATAAGTGAGCTAGCTTTCGAAAGTTTCATTCCATTTGACAAATGGCTCGCTGCGTGTGCTTTATGGCTCTTCATCTATTGATAGCCAAGCTTTGATCATTTCAAGTAAATATAAAAGGTTATTATTTGTCGTGACAAAAGATTTGACAGAAAATAAACTGCGAACGTCAAAAGCGAGTGTTTTATTCTGTAAAATTTAGTGAACTGTCTCTTTTGCGGGTGGATTTGCCACAAGACCAGAACGGAAACTGTCAACGAAAAACAAAACCTGTTGGATGCACGCTGGATGAGTTAAATACCGTAAGAAAATGATTCAACTTCTAATCCCTATGTAAGGACAAAGAAATTCAAGTCTGTATTTTGTTGTTCTTGAAGGATGATTCTTTCTGCTAAAATTAACCAGCTGGATCCACTGGATCCAAGAAGACTGAAAAAGGTTGCCTTGACAACTACGAATTCCCGCGAAAATTTTCTTTCATCTAAAGCTATTGTTGTCTTTCCTTATTCCACAATGAAAGAATATGGTATTAAATCACCTTTGAAAAGAAAGAAGAAATGCCATCATCGATCGTTAAAAGTTAAATGGATCATTCATTGAATGACAAAAAAATCGGACTGAGTTACTAGTGGCTCGTACTTGGACAGGGGAGGCTATACCAGGTTAACAATTATAGAAAGTGCTCAAAGGAAAAATCCAGACGTTTCAAGCTCTTATGATGCGCGACTGTAAAACGCCACCATTCGTTTCAGAGTCAAAGTTAAACATTTAGTAAACAAAAATACATAATATGTTATCACTCTTTTGGAGAGTTGGAAAATCGTTTCATAAATGAATTATAAGGAAAGCTAATGTTGAGTGGCTTTTGAATGTAGAAATTAAACTGGCTTAACGCGCTAATGGTTAAATGGTTAATTTACACCATATGTACTTAAATGGTTTTCTCGCACCATTTGCACTTCAATGGTTTTTCTGCACATTAATGGTTTTCCGCACATAAAATGTTCCAGGGTTTTCTAGGCGTTACAGTGCGCTTTCAACAATTCCATTTCCCTATTTATCATTACTAGCTAGAATATTCCGTGAAACAAATCGTTTTCCCCCCTAAAGCTGATTCCAATGTTTCAATTTATACTGTGATCCGGAAGATTTGGCGGCGTGGTTTAGTTTTCTGTGGTAGTGGTATCAAAAGTTAATAGACCTCTTTAGCTTCGTATGCAAATTCCCATTTCAAACCATGTGATGTTTACATGTTGGTCTCTGGAGAATTGTTCCTATGTCTTAGTCAAATTTATTCCTAGACCTTTTTATTGAAAGGAACAATTCTCCAAAGGCCATCATGTAAACATCACATGGTTTGAAATGGGCAATTAGCATACGAAGCTAAAGAGGTCAATTATAAGGGAAATGGTGAGTTTCCAACCAGTAATATAGCATATAGCTGAACAGTATTTCCATTTCCATTGCTTTGGTTAGGATTTAACATACAGTGTATAATTGGATTGTCTGCTATTTTCGTTAGTCTCAGGACAAAATTGCTGCGACGTCATCGTTAGCTGTAGCATATACATGACGTCATCCCAGTCCTCTTTACAGGGAAATGAATACAAGAACAACATGAATTTTCGAAGTTTATTTTTTTTGTCGTTTCTGTTCCTTTTGGTAGAAAAAGTAAATTTATCAAAGCACGTGTTCCATTTTTTTTGTTCTTTTGTAAAACAACATAGTTCGTATTCTACATCATATTTGCGATTTCGAGGTTGAGGGGGGAAATTGGTATCGTGGTGTACTGTAGGACTGTTTTACACACCAGTTTGGAAAAGTTCCCTAAAGTGTCCCACAATACACTGCAACGACAAGTCGACCATGTTCTCCCACCATCCTCGGAATGGCTAATAGATTAGACAATGTAGAAGAAATGGTTAGATGCTGGTAGTAATTTATGTGCTGAGGACTCAAACACTTTCCACCGGAACATTTGGTAGTTCCTGGTATGTAACGACTTGCATATAATTATATACGACACTTCACGACTAACGTTGTAAACACCCAGTCTTGCAGCATTCCAACACAGGTAGCCCAATAGAGTTTTTTCAGGTGATTTGAAACATTAATCAACCAGTGGGCTACCTGTGTGTTGAGTCTCTACTACGTACGGTACCAAGTACTCTTTAATTTACTTTAAATGTTTACGCCAATTTTGTTTCATATTAGTCCTACACCAGCATAAAGCTCTAACCTATTTCTAATAGGTAAGGATGAAAATGGATGCTAAGAGCTAAGGATTCAAAGTGAATCCTCAATATCGACCATGCTCTTGCATCTTAGGCCCGTTTCATACGTCGAACTTTTCATGAACCGAACGCATTACAAACAATGGATAATTAGGCGGTATTCTTTGATGTAATTAGGTTCGGCTCATGAAAAGTTCGACGTATGAAAGTGACGGGCCTAACTTTGTAGTATCCTTCTATCTTTACCATTTATAATATCTTAATCGTATGGGTTGCCTGTGGCAAAAACCACAGGAATCTTGACAACTTTCTAACTAAATAACACAACTGTCTGGACACAATACAATTCTTGTGGAACTCTCCAGTAGCAAACAGCACAAAAAAGATAAGAAGAAGATAGACATTGCATAATATTCACACACATTTCACATTTTCCAGATATTACTGCTCTTTTTTAAAATATAAAGTATAAGCAGTTTCAGAACAGCCAAACCCCCAAGGAGAGAGATTTTCACGGAATGGGTAGGGTTTGACAACAGCATTTTCTGGTTGGTTCTCATGACCTTTGCTGGCTGTCAAGCATAGTTTCCTCTCTGTCAAGGAGCTATTAATCTACACTTTTCTGAGGTATCCCCTTTCCATTCCGGATTGGTAAGGTTGGAAAGTGATTGTGGCACAGAATCCGTGGCGCAATTTTGGGACAATTCGTGCTGGTGTCAGCTATGAAAAAATTAACAAATAGAATATGTCCTAAAATCACTTAGATACCCTTCTTTAGTTTTGGTATAATCTTTCTACTTTGAGTCTCACACAAAGACCTGCACTGCTGAGGGAGCATGTCCATTCTTATATAAATTAGCCCTCCATGCATGCAACTTCATGACATTTCCTATGTTTCGATTGTATTGACTAGCTTTTACACTAATGGTCAAATTCCTATTAACATGCATCAACAGGTCATGTAGCGTTTTTTCTAATATGCTGGATAGCAAACGTGACAACATGCCAAAAGATAGACATATCTTCATCTTACATCATCGTGTATAGGGTTGATTTTTTACACACTTTTTTGCACACAATGTTGTAGGCAATTTATTGATGTTGCAAGCCATGCCACAAAAAATGGTCCTACTTCAGCAAACATTGTTTACTGCTATTTTCACAAACATGCAAACTTTGTAACGCTGAAATTTGTTTTTTCACTGCTGTCAATCAATGATAATCAGTTGGTACCTTTTATATTTTTGACTGGCAGCAGTGAAAAACCAAATTCCAATGAGTAACTCGCAACTACGAAGTTCGCTTATTTATGAAAGTTGCAGTAAAATATTATGCTGGCGTTGCATTGTGTGCCAGTCTGTACCGTTTATCTTTAATGTCTGGGTCTTATTTACCATCCAACATGAATGAAAATTTATGACACTACCTGTTAATGTGTATTCTTTCTAATATGCATACCATCTAGTCAAAAAAGTATCAGTCCAATGATGGACTTTCATTGGCATACAACATCTCTAGGCCATCTGATCTGTCCTACAGTAGTACAACAGGTAAGGATCCTTGCCCTGTATTGGCTTGAGTACATGGTTGAGAGGAACACTTTTGAGTTTAGTGTCATCAGCACGCACCCATCCGTGGATAGGGTGGTGCATATCTGTTGTGTAGTGCCCTCCGCATGCTGTCTTACCATGATGATAGACAACTAAAAAGCAATGCATTATCTCAGTTAGTTTTTGATTCAATTCTCCAGTTTTCCTCCCTCTGCAAAACCTAAATTATACTTTTGCTCATGAGGTTGCCAGAGTTTCAGAGTTCAATAAAAAAAATTATGCTTGGCTTGATTTTAGTTGTGGGACAATGTTCTCAGTCCTGGGAATTTTGGGAGGAGTGTCTGCATCTTTCCCAGCCTATGGACCTGGTTCTCTGTGCGTCATGTATACATATCAAAACGTAGGTAAGAAGATTGAATGGCAAGTCTTTCCAAGGCCTTGGTCTACAAAAGGTTTTGTAGTAAGAATGAACAAGATAAAAAGGAAAATGGTATAGGTGTTTACCTGCTATAAGCTTGTAGCTCTTCTGAGCAATGGAGTATTTGTTCTTCACATTTGGTGACAACAATTCTGTGAGATATAAGAGAGTTTAATCAACAATTCAATCATTAATCAATCAAGGTCTAAAAACAACCAATGATCAGCCAACAAGTTACTGTTGACCCACTGTTGAGTGGTTGGCAGTTGGAGCATCACTTATCACATGCCTTTGCCAATGGTAAGATCTAATGGGTAGTCCACATGCTTTGGCAGCTTCTGGCTACCACTTTTGGAGTAAATAAATCTTTTCAGATGAAGAATAAGAATCTTTGGAAGACTCTCAAATGTGACACGTCTTGATATGTCAATCTGGAAAAAAAAATGGGAATACACTACAATCCAGAACAAGGAAAACCAACACCTCTGGTATAGCCTATCGATTTATATAATTATTATTAAAAAATTACAGACTGGGAAATTCAGTGTGGCAAGACCTAGGGACATGACCTGTGGAACTCTTGCTAATCTTTTTTCCTAAAGGCCAATTTACATGGTACAACTTTTGCTTCCTTACAACTTGGCTACAACAGTTGTAGCATTTTAAAATATGTTTTAAAACCCTACAACAATCGCATACAACAGTGGTAGCCATGTGGTAAGGATGGCATAAGCAGTCTGCATATATTATTACGATAGTTGTAAGCAAAAGTTGCACCGTGTAAATCAGCCTTAAGTAAACCCTGACATTGCAAAAAAGGCATCTAGTTACTGTAACTGCAAGTTTTCATAGAGTTTTCACATACATCTGACCCTAAACTGCTCAACATCAGATTTAAAGTAAACAGATATTTTTGCAAATAACTACTGGTAGAATGTTTTGGGATAAAACAGATTTCATATTAGGGTGATAAGTCACAGCATACAGCAGGGTTCCTGTGTGACATGGACACAGCACTGAATGTCAACTGTTTTCATATAAGGAATAGCACTGACAAGGTGACAACAAGGTGCAGTCATACAAAAACTGCTCTTACTAATACCAGTATATATCTGCTTACATGTGCATTGGTTTTTGAACATGTGTAGCCTTGAAGTTCTTCTTTAACAGCAAGGTGGTTTAAGGCATCCTCAATACAATTTACAGTCTAAAGGAGATAAAAATCCATCAGTAAATAGATGAAGAGTAAATTACACTGTAGTTGCACTATCAATCTCATTAGAAAAATATGGATTTGGTATTGACAGCCTTTCACCTTTATCAGTGCTTTCATTGTTACAGTATACATGGACGTGGATGAAAAACCCACTGCGCATGATCAGAACTTTGTCGCATTTACAAAGAAAACTACAAATGAAAACTCAAATGAAAAGCAAAAATTTAGGATTTTCCAATGGTTTTATAACTCCAAGTATACTGTAAATTTCTCTGGTATACTTTGACTAAGGAAAGAAGACAGCTAAAGGAATGTGTTCGGAAAAAATAAGGTTGAACTTTTCAGGAACAGCTCTAACTTTTAAGATTCAAGCCAATGAATTTCCAATGGTTTTTATTTGTAAACACGACAAGTTCCCAATGCACGGTGCATTTTTCAGAAGTGTCTTATACATGCAGAATCACTGAGACAAGTCAAATGGAGCACTGGCTAAACTACTCCTGCAAATCAGCCTTGTTTGGTACCTTTACATTTAACAAATCAAAGTCAGTTTTCTATGGGTCTGTACTGGCAGTAATTGAACATGAAATGACATCAAAAATGATCCAAACTCAAGTGGAACCACGAGCCTAGCGAGTTTACCATAACAAAGTCAAAAAACAAATACAAAGGCGAGAAAAATATTGAAAAATCTGTTTCACTCGCACACGCGCTTAGTGGTGTGACGATGTCGTAAGCACAAGCAGGTCTAGCCTCTAATCGACCATAGTTTTTAGCCATTCAGCGTGCAGGAAATTTACAAGTTATGGTAAAAATTCTGATTTGAACAGCATGTAGCAATGAAGCCAGTTATATAGTAATCAATTGGATAAAAAGTTACATAGTCTCTACATTTTCCTCACATTTATATTACTGTACAACAAAACTGTACATAATATTCAAAGGAAACCCTTTTTCAAGGACAACATGCAAGGACCATCCTGAAGGTCTTCAGTTAATAGACACTGGCTGTATTTTGTAATTACCTGAATGTCTAGCTGGAGATCAAAGAAGGGCTCCACATTAGCAGACTCCTTTGCTCCAGCCTGGTGAAGGGATGACCTCAGATAGCCACCAAAAATATCGGACACCAGAGACTGGGGGAAAATAGCCTGGAAACGCAGGTACAGAAACAATCTAAGTCATCATGTCTGACCATTGAACATAATATAATAATTGAATAAATTGAATATAATATAAGCTCTGAAATGCATAGTCCTAGAAACCTATATAGGAGCGAATTCAAGAATTTTTATGAGGTGGGGGTGGGGAGGATGTGTCACATAAATGAATTTAAGGGCGTGTGCAGTAGGGTGGTCCCCTTTTATCAACTGTAGATCCATCCTAAATCAAAATTATATTTATATAAAGGTATACTATAAGAATACAAGACAAAACAACAGCAAGAGCTTCCACACATACCATTCTAGTAATGCTGGATTTGTTCCTGGGTCCCACTTGCTCCCAGTCTCCACTGTCGTCATCATCATTCTTGTCCATATCTTGTCCACTTACTGCTGCAACACCAGGGTCGTCAGTAAGGGTATTTTCAGAGGCTGCTGGTTCAGGTTTGTTGGTTGGTTCTAACAGCTTCAACAGCTGCAGCATTTCTTCATGGATTCCATTGAGAACACAGCTTAGAAATTCTTCTGCATCTTCCTGACGGCCCTACAAATTAATGGTTAAATCTTTAAGCACATGCATGGCCGGCATAGCAATTTGATCCCTCCCCTCTCACCAATGCACCCTGGGTTTGAATCCTGCCAGGCTTGGTGTCATATGTGAGTAGAGTTGCTTGTTGGTTCTTTTCTGTACGTGCTTCGAGGGTTTTCCTCCAGGTTCTCTGATTTACCTCCCTCTTTAAAAATCAACCTACAATTGCAGGATGAAGAGACGCTCTGCAGGAATATGGCTACTAAACCCCATTTTCTATATCTTGTGCACATGCCCTTGCACAGGCCTTTCCCATCAAATCAAGAGCTTTCATTGGAATTGTAACTTCTAATTTCTGAGACCCTACCTTAGCAGACAATGAGCTTTGAATTGTTGACAGCATCTTGTAAACATAGTTTGGTTCAAAAGAAGACCCAGTACGAAATTCAATTTTACCATTCTTTCCTTGCATTGCTGTTGAGGGATAGGTAGTGAAAATCATAAGGCTAAAGTACAGTTGATTTTTGTATCCTCCTCATCCACATCCTTCTCCTTCTCCTTCAATCTCCTTCTCCTTCTCCTTCAATCTCCTCCTCCTTCTTCTCCTCCTCCTCCTTCCTTTGCCTCCTTCCCATCCTCCTCTCCATCCCATCCTCCTCAACAAAAATTTGCTATCAAATATTTATTCAGTCAAAGAGTGATAACACTTGTTCATAATAATGCTACATATGTTTTGAGTGAAACAACATATTGATATTTTAAGAGAATAAAATTATTTTATGGTGAGCAGAAAAAACAATCAGTTTATGTTGTACCTGATTTTGTAAGAATGTTAAATTCATGTGAAAACTTTACCCTGCAGGAATTAAATAAATTAATAGAGTCAATTAGCTTTCAACAACTTTGTATGAAGGTTTTGAATGTGCCACACTTACATGCTGTCCAGTATAGGAGTAGAAGTGGACTCTTTATCTTTCAAAGGCTCCAGCTGCCTTAGAAGATTGAAGAATGGAGGGCAGGTAAGCAGAGCTTGAAGTGTCTAAACTCATTAAGGAAATAGATGCAATACAATCATCAGGGGAATAAACCATTAAAGAAGAGCCAAAATATCTCCAATTAGTACTCTCTCTAATGGAGAGGGAGGATGACAAGCTTTACAGTAATACCAATGTCATAGAGGCCATTTGCATCGTCACATGATGGCAGCCATGACAGGAGGCAAAGACAATTGAATGTGGTCTCGTTTACATGAGAAAGAATATGGTAAAGGATACAGCATTGATGTAGCACCAGTTAGCTTTGTTTATTAGTCCTCTCAGGAATAATGGCTTGTGAGTGTAGTCCAGACTCAGCTTTTTTAGTGCCTCTGTAAGTGATTACAAAAATAATAAGGTTTTAATTTGTAAAAAATTGGCATGCATTAAAATAATGCAGATGTGCTTAAGCCAATAAATATTAAGGTGACCTTATGGTTTTACTAAATGAAAATGTTTTTTAATTACTAAACAGATCCAAAAGTTAAAATATTGAAATAAATTTTGGGACCCAATGTCTGCAAGTCTTCTTGAAGTCAACAACATTCTATTCGGTATTCTTTTCTCCATATCTTTCCCCACAGTTTCTGAAAAGGATACTTTCTGTAAAGCCACAAATGTCTGGCGTCTGGAAGACAGACAACATATACACTGTATAATGTTATGTTATACCTGGATGAAATTCATACTCTACTTCGGACTATAGTTTTGCCATACAATAACACATGTACCTGCAATTTTGATAGCTCTCTTGTCCTCAGCTATATCAATGACTATAGGCACAGATTCTTCTGCTTTCTTCACATTATTACTTTTGACAGGTTCCTTTTGTACAACAACATTATTAGTTTCTACTTTATTTGCTGGCTGTTTAGAAGATGGTGTTCGGAACAAATCTGCCCACAAGCCGACAGGTGCAGCATTTGCTGGCTTGCTTGTAGTTTCATTAGGAGTGGAACTTGTCTCAGTGGTATTTTTAGTTGCAGTGGTAGTAGTAGTAGCATCAGTATTGTTTTGTGCTTGTTTGTTAGTGTGGAAATCCACATCACTTTGAGGTGGACTGCTTGATGAATCACCAATGGATAAGACTGTTTCTGTTGTGCTTTTAGAGTCGGTACTGCTGGCATCATGACCCTCATGGCTGGATTTCTTATTTTCTTGACCTAAAGACAATAGCGTAAAGTTTAATAAATCAGTTTAATTATAGTGTAGTGCCAGAAATAAAGATATTAAACAAAAATATTTCTGTTTATAGGTTATAGTCTGCCATCCATTGCCTTTACTTATAACTTTGTGCAGAGACATTCTCTTTATTAGCACTGCTCTAGATATGAAAGTATGGTAATAAAATTGCTAAATAGATGCTTCCCACCATCATGTGATAGCAGCCATGACAGGAGGCACAACAACAGAGTCTTTTTCTCCTGGGAAACTGAGTTCTTTCTTCTGTAAATCAGATTAGACCAGATTCAATTGTTCCTGCCTCCTGTCATGGCTGCCATCACATGATGGTGCAAAGCCTCTTTATGTGTGCTTCAATTCTTAATACTTGAAGCACATTACTTTTGAGTTGTCATTGCTAGAAATATGTCTATACTTACCACTTTCTCCTTTCTTCACAGAATTTTCAGAGGTGGCAAGATTTTCTCCTTTAATTTCATTTGTACCACTACTTTTCTCATTTCCACCAAGCCCACTGCCAGTCCTAACACGAGGAACTCTCTCAACAATACTAGCAGGGCTCTTGTCTCTGTCACTGTCTTCACTGGATGAACATGGCACATCCCCGGACCTCTGGTGCTGTCTTCTTTTCCTGCGGCGTCTGCGTGAATGCTCAACATCTTGTGTCTGTAGGCTGCCTAGTGGAGGGAAGTTTTCTGCATCTTGCAGATATGTTGAGCTACAAAAAGAAAGAGAAATTTTCAGCACAAAAAAGTCTGGTATGCTAAGCCCTTAATCATTTATATTTACTCTTTTAAAAACTTTGCAGTTGCAAGTTGTCCATTGGAATAGACCCCTTGCAGCACGTCAGAATCTAGCTCAATTTGGAGGGCAAAATAAAAGAATTTCAATCTCCTGAGAATTGGAACCTATTGTTTTGCCCTCCAAATTGAGCTGCAATTAGACATGCTGAAAGGGGTCTATTTGGTTTTTCACTGCCAACATTCAAGAAGGTACCAAGCAATAATTAGTTTTGACTGATTGTAAGGAAAGAAACAGTTCCACAACAAGCCATCAAAATGCCCGAGTTTGCAGAATATCGAGGAACATAGGAAATTAGTTTTAACTAAAGAATGAACTCTCACCCATTGTTGGTAGGTTCTTTGTCTTCTATTACACTGCGTCCACAAAAAGACAGCTCTACTCCAGCTTCCTCAAGCGCTTTTTCCTCATCAACCACATTCTTGTTTGGAACAAACACAACTGGGATATGATGTTTTGTAGGAACTCCTTCCTGTTCACTCTCTAGCCCAATCTCCACTCCTGAATCATCAGGTCCAGTGGGAAGATTTTTGCTTGAAGCTTCTTGGCTCGCTTTCAGATCTGGACAACACAAATATGCAGGCAATATTATCAATAAATAAGATAAACAGTCTATAAGAAATCTTAGGATTTAGTTCATTGGTCACACACAAAGGATTTAATTCAGTTGAATTCAGTAAGTTTAAAAGAATTATTCAGATTTGTGAACCTTACAGCCTTGAATAAAACTGCAAACAAACGTGAAAAATAAAATACTTCTTTATATTAAAGTAAATTTGGTTTATATATCTATTTATCTACTTTCATTGGCTTGGCTATTTAAGCAAATATCATAACACATTTAGAACAATTAACGATTGGCTAATTCCCTTACAACATCAATTATATAAACACCTGGTTGGCCAGCAGAAATGACATAAAATATTTAATAAAAGCATTTTATTCAATGCTAGTTGGATTTAACTATACTTAAAGTTTCTAAAATATACAAGTACAAAGAGAGAAAAATTTAATACGTAAGGCAAATTAGGAATTTTCGTATCAATATTCGCTTCCATACGTCACGCCCACTACCACCCCACCCCAAGAATTTCGAAATAAAGATTATTAAAGCTACCTTCTTCCTTTTTCACCGAGATATTAATAATATGTAGCATTATAAAACAACAATATAATTAACTATTGGTTTATAGATAAGGAACAAAGATAAAACGTAAAAATTTGCAGGCATGTATCGTAATATTTGTTTTTGAATGGAATAAGCTGCACTATACTAGTGCAACGTAGTCGAGTACGTAAAATACCTCGTTTTCTAACCAGATAATTATGAATTATTTACCTTTATTCTCGTCAGCGACTTGATCATCGTCCGAGCATACAAGATCAAAGAGAAACTGGACAAAAAGAATAAAACAAGCAATTATAAAGTACTTGATTATATTACGGAAAATTACAAAGAGAAGTTGGAGTAAGCTTGCTTAATTACACATGTCGCGCTATAGTAAGACTGTAATAGAATATCATTACAAAGTATATTAAAAGGAATATTAACTGTGGATACCTCGACCGGAGGCCTAGCTGAGTTGCTCTGGCTGACATCTTTTAGAATCTTCTCCCAATCATCAACAGAAAAATCACCAAAACTCAGACCCTGAAAGACAGAAATTATTCGAGTTTTCACTATCAAATTAATGTTATCAAAAGAATAGTGAAAGAAGACGAATCGGTCAGCAATCACAGGTTCCTGTACCTCTACAGAGTTAGGCATATCAAGGCTAGCGTAGCAGGATGAGTTAAGTTTGTTGAATACCCTTCATTTTTAATTTCTTCAAACACGATTTCACAACAAGAACCAGTCCGCCATGTTGAAACACACCACCACGCATGCGCAGCGTTCTGCATGACGTAATGTCTTTTACTACTAACCGACCAAAGAACTGGGTACTAGCTTGTTTTTTTTAATTAATAATTATTTTTTCATTTTAGACTGATAAACTACACCCTATGGAATCAGTCTAGATTGATATATCTTTTTATATTTATTTGTAGTTTTTGTTAAGATTAACAATATTTTTTTCGGAATTGAACGATTAATTGTACATGATAAACGTCATTAATCGCTCGCATTATCATCCTCGGATTGGAAAAGGCTTCTTTATTAAATTATTTGTTCATGCTTATAATTAGCTTTGATTCCTGCTATTAGAAATAGTAGTTAGAGAAGGCATTAAAATGGCTTCCTTAGGTAATTTATTCATGATACAGAAAAATGACAACGCTAGCTAGACGGTGGTAGATTTGTACATTTTCTGAGTTATAATTCCCTTTCCTATCAAAAGCATATTCATGCCTTAAAATTGTCGTTTTTCATCAAAGTTTTGCATTTTTCTCAATATAAAACCTTTTTTCCAAAACAATGAAAGAACTGATTACTCTCCACTGGTCGTTATAGCAACGCACGGGACTTGATTAAGATAGCGCATTCTGATTGGGTAAAACGTTTTGGGGCGGGAGATTAAAAATTTGGCACGAACTTGCTGTTGTTCGGTCGACGATTGCCGACCACACAAAAAAACAAAAATATTATGGCTTTTTTATTGGCTTTTCAGAAGAAAATTGATGCTGCCTTGATTCACAAGTAAAAAGGTATGTTTATATGTCTTTAGACATTCAAAGTTTCGAAGAAAAACGCGAATTTTTAGTTCAAAATCCTCGAGTTTGTAAATCAGGTGCTTCGCATAAGTTGGAACCATTTACTGTCAAAAGCATTTTAAAGGTGATTTAACCCGGCAGCTTTTGTATTTACTATTTTCTAATGCTCACATTAGTTGATTTATGTGATTTACTTTTGGTAGTTTGCCTATTCACCAATTATTTCTCTATTTGTCATAGAAAAATTATAAATTATTCAAGTGTCTCCACCAGTTGGTTTTATGCAAGCATTTGAGTTCCTGAGTAATTAGTATTGAAAACATAGATCATCAGCTTCACTAAATCTAAAATATTTCGTAAGATAATGTAATGTTTTTCATGTTGTTAGCCTATAGAACCTATATACAAATTTAAGTGCGCGGGCTTCCTGTGGTAGTGAAGAAACAGGAAGTCCACAACGTCGTTTTTCTACTCTACCATATTTTGGACCTTTCGCTTATTGCATTCACATCACTGATAGTGCATTTCGTGCTTGGCATGCAACATGCATAATACAACGGAGTAACTGGAGTAAGAAAGTCTTCTGTTTATTGATTGCTGTATAGAGGGCTCATTGGCTTAGAAACGTCCCTTTATGTGCGCAAATCTACATACTTTTGTTTTTTTCTGCCGCGTGCCTTCTCTCAGATTACACGACTCTCCTCATACAACCACGAGCAAATTGATCATATACCCGGGTGCATTTTGACCGTTAAAAGCAACGTCACACGTCAATGTCACGCCACAGAGTTAATGTCATTCACGAAGTCACTTAACATTATTGTCACTTGTAAAAGTGCTGGCGATCACGAAATAGCGTTACTCTTTCATGCAGCTGCCGTGATAAGGAATTCGAAAGAAAGGGTTTTCATGCGGTCCACAGTCATGTTTTGCAGCAAATTGGCTCTCCCTCGCCCCGCATCCGTACACTTGTTTACTCGTTTGATGAGGTAAAATGCACGTGCGCGTAAGATCTGCCTCTGGCATTTGAGATCTTGCACAAAAACACAAGGTTTTTACTATTCTCAGATATGTGGCAATGGCGGATCCATCCAAAAATATATAGGGGGAAGGTGTGACAAACTTTTGCAAAACACCAGTT